>WAAF01016662.1:1582-16530 GCA_013400475.1 Tricholaema leucomelas | reverse complement strand
AGAGGAGAACCTCCCTTGATCTGCTGGACACACTCCTCCTAATACACCCCAGGATCCCATTGGCCTTCTTGGCCACAAGGGCATATTGCTGTACATCAGTTTCAGATAGGGTTACTTTCTGTTCTGTGGTCATTGTACAATAAAAAGATGTTATAAAAAGCTCTATCCTGATGTTTTAATTTAAGTTTGAAGATGCTAAAAGTATTTGTACAGTATCTGAAAGGCAGTCCACCAGAGTACCATCCTCTATATTGTTGTTAGGTACACAACTGCTTTTGTCCTTCTCGGAGCGGCTACTGGCGTTGCTGCATAGCTGACTGGTTTCTTCAAGGTACCTGTGGCAGCAAAACTACCATTTTACTGTGTGTAAGCTCCTCAGCCACATCTTTGAAGAGCAAGGGAGAAAGGCACAAAATGTTACTGGCTGAGATGTATTTGCTGGCTCAGCCTCCCAGAGGAAGAACAGCATCAGAACTGTACCTGTTCAAAGAGGCTGTAAGAAAATGAAAGCTGCCATGGTGTGTCAGAGATTGATGCCTGCTCCTGCATGCCTCCCTTGAATCCCACAGCCCAGTGCTTGGGGAATTCCTGAGATGAAAGTTACAGCAGGATTTGCTCTGCTTAGTCAATTAGAGTGGCTATTTTAGAGCCCTGCAAACTGGAAATAAGGACAGGGGAAAACAAGATACAGACAAGTTCATAAGAACTTATATGAGGCTTCAGCTCTGCAACTTCTTAAACATCCTTTATAAGATTCCCCTTCAAGCAACTTGCTAAAGAGGAGGTATTTTGGGGAGGAGAATGGACTAGGTTTCATACCTGTTGAAGTCTTATATAGCTAACTTAACAGACTGTAGTTTCCTGTGGCATTTGCTTAATTGCTATGGTGACTGGGGTGAAAATCATGGACCAGAGGCATTTTTACATCCTTTGATATGGTACAAGCCAACATTTCAGTGTTATGGTTGGTATCTGGTTTTGAGGGATGGTTTCATATACAAGTGAATAAACACAAAGGTTCTGGGATCAGATGATTTCTGCCCATCTGAATGTTCATTCTGGGGTAGAACAGTTACCAGAAGCTGGACTCCAGGCAGCGAAATACAGGTTTAAGTACACAAAGTGTGAAGGTGGCTGATAAGACAGCCACGACTGCCACAAGAAATCTGATCCTTGCTCTTGGTTATGTGCTCACATTCAAAAATACCATGCCTTTAGCTGGAAGAGTTCATTCTGTCTCTGCCTTACCTGGCAGAGAGGCAGTAACTCTGAGATACAAATTGGGAACTCCCACGCACAGCCCTTGACTGCTGCTTTTCCAACTCACCATGCAATTGCCATATGTGAATCTAGCAAGTGACACTTCCTAATGTAAAGCACTCTCACTTTCCTGAAAGTACAGGCTTAAATAGACTGTATGATTGTGTAAATGAAATCACTGCCCAGCCTAGAAGGGCAAGGAGATGGACTTCTAATAGGACAAATGCTCTCTGCTAATAACAAATAGCAGTTATTGATACTGGTGGCAAAAGGCCAAGATTTTGCATGTCACAGAAACCTGGATCCCTGTGTGCATGTGAAACAAAACCTCCTGAAGGCACAGTATATTCAAACTGTGCTATGATGGTCCAGTTGTCTCCCTGTTCCTCTGTTTTCATCATAGAGTGCCTTGGATTGGAAGACCTTTCAAGTGCAATCCCTCCTGCAGTAAGCAGGAACATCTTCACTTGGATCAGCTTGCTCAGAGCACCATGCATTCTGACCTGGAATATTTCCAGGGATGGAGCACCTACCACCTCCCTGAGCAACCTGTGCCAGTGTTTCACCACCATCAGTACAAACCAGGCTTTTTTTCTTTTAATCTAAATCTACTCTCTTGATTTCATCCTCTGCTACCGAGGAAGCCAACATGTGGACCAGGGCAGAGCAGTAGGCAGTCACATTTGATCCATCATGAGCACATCTTTTCCACTATTTCAAGACCTACCTCTCACTGATTCTCTGAGCATCCTAGCCATATGCCCACAAGATGTAAAGCCTGTTTGAAGAGAGCAGAGGGGGAGAGAAAAGCAAGGCAGCTTGGGGAACAACTAAGTCTCCTCCATGTTGAAACAACACTGTGTCATCAGAAAAGATCCAGTGCCACCACACACAGGTACTGCAAGAATGAATTTGGGTCTGGATCTCCAAAGCACCAACTAATAAATCACAAAGGACCTGGAACACAAACCCTATGAGGAGACGCTGAGGGAGCTGGGGTTGTTTAGCCTGGAGAAGAGGAGGCTCAGGAGTGACCTCATTGCTGTCTACAACTACCTGAAAGGAGGCTGTAGCCAGGTGGGGGTTGGTCTCTTCTCCCAGACAACCAGCAACAGAACAAGGGGACACAGTCTCAAGTTGTGCCAGGGGAGGTCTAGGCTGGATGTTAGGAGGAAGTTGTTGCCAGAGAGAGTGATTGGCATTGGAATGGGCTGCCCAGGGAGGTGGTGGAGTCACCGTCCCTGGAGCTGTTCAAGGCAGGATTGGACGTGGCACTTGGTGCCATGGTCTAGCCTTGAGCTCTGTGGTGAAGGGTTGGACTTGATGATCTGTGAGGTCTCTTCCAACCCTGATGATACTATGATACTATGAAGTTCTTCACAGAGAGAGTGATTGGCATTGGAATGGGCTGCCCAGGGAGGTGGTGGAGTCGCTGTCCCTGGAGGTGCTCAAGAAAAGCCTGGATGAGGCACTTAGTGCCTTGGTCTGGTTGACTGGACAGGGCTGGGTGCTAGGTTGGACTGGGTGATCTTGGAGGTCTCTTCAAATCTGGTTGATTCCATTCTGTTCTGTTCTGTTCTATTCTAAAGGGCAGAATCTTTGTTACTGGTGATTTAGGATGCATAAGGAGACGCAACTCAATTTGTGTATCCCAAGCAGAGTTTTCAAGGTTGGCAATTAATAATATGAAATCAACTTGTAAATGGGATGCATCTGACACAGGGTCACAGAGAGAAAATCACTCCTGGAAGCACTAGCTTAATCAGCTTGTGAGAAGAATGTGGAACTGTGCTTGCAGGCACCTTTCTGCTTCTCTCCTGTGGTTTTTCTCCTGCTCTCCCACCCCGACACCCAAGCCTTTCGTTGGAGATCAACGGATTTAACTTCTTAATCTTGCAATCTGAAATAACAAGACAGTTGGGTGACATTTTACAAGACAAACCCTATTGAGTCAGCCTCTCCTAATGACACAACTGTTCATATCCCCATATGACTAATCCTCAATCCCCAGCAGTCTACCACAAATACAATCATATATTGAACCGTGCTGCTTCAATATCCCAAATAAAGCTCCTGCATGACTTCCAGGTTGGCTTAGAGCTTGGTTAGCCTAATACCACAGCAATGTTTATACAGATCAGAGGCTGTATTAAATACAGCTCTCCCTATAAACGTTTGTGGGAGATTACACCAAGATAAACAGCCTATGATATCTGCTTAAGAATGCAGGGTGCTTGGCCTCCTGTGAGATGGTATTTAGGAGGCTTAAGCCACATCAGTACTTCTGAAAGTGTATCTTTACTCCTCCACGACCCAAAGTCTGTTCTGAAGAAAAGATTCTTTTGCCTGTGCTGGTTTTCAGCTCCATCCTTTCAAACTCGCATGCTGAAGGACCCTCCAGGAAGTAACTTGCTTAGTTTGCTCTTCAGACGCAGGTTCCTGAGCTTGGGGGATCTCATTTGCTCTGACTCCTTTCCAACAAGCTGCTCACAGTTGATGTTAGGGCATGCATTATATTTGTACACCTTCCCTTAGCTTTCAAAGAAGTGGGGTGATTTCTAACTTGGAAGTGAATGAAAAGATAGCAAGCATCAAATGTGCACTAAAAAGGAAAGATGGGGCATGGTCTATGCCTGTTTTTGATACCATCTAACCCAGAGGTGGGCAAGGGGTTCTCAGCTCCCTGGGGACTGCGAATCATTGAAGTGCAGATTTTCTGCACAGCACAGGAGCTTTCTTCTCTATGAGACTGAATTGTGCCTCCTTTGCCTGCTTTCAGAGAGACAGGCAGCACCTCAGGTAAGAATTGAGGTTCTCCAAGCCTTAGATGTGGAGTGGTTAGGGAAGGGAACAAAGGCTTTCAGTCGTAGAGGTGTTTGAGGATGAGGTCCTGGAGGGCTGGGGTCCTCCAGGCTCTCAGATTCAGAGAGAACTAGGGATGGATCCAGGCTCTCAGACTCGAAGATGTTTGCAGATGAGATCCTGGAGGGTTGAGTTAGCAGATGGTTCACTTAAATTGCCCTTTCAACACCTTGTGAAAAAGTTTTAAGTGTTACCAGTTACAATGCTGAGGAAGCTCCAAGTATGTGGTTGGAGGAGCCCTGGATAGTGTAGCATTAGGTCATGTGTGTTTCCCTTCACGTAGCAAAGGCTGTGACTTGGAGGATCACAGAACCACAGAATGTTAGAGGCTGAAAGAGACCTCAAAAGACCATCCAGTTCAACCCCCCTGCCAGAGCAGGATCACCTAGAACAGATCACACAGGAATGCATCCAGGGGTGTCTTGAGTATCTCCAGAGAGGGAGACTCCACAGCCACCCTGGGCAGTCTGTTCCAGCATTCTGTCACCCTCACAGGGGAAAAAATCCTTCCTCGTGTTTACATGGAACTTCCTGTGCCTCAGCTTCCACCTATTGCCCCTTGTCCTGTCATTGGGCATCACTGAGCAGAGCCTCAGCATTTATGTATTTATAAACATGAACAAGGTCACCTCTCAGTCTCCTCCTCTCCAAGCTAAAGAGCCCCAGCTCCCTCAGCCTCTCCTTGTAAGGGAGATGTTCCACTCCCTTAATCAGTTTGGTGGCTCTGTGCTGGACTCTCTCAAGCAGTTCCTTGTCCTTCTTGAACTGAGGGGCCTGGAATTGGACACAATACTCCAGATGCAACCTCACCATGGCAGAGTAGAGGGGGAGGAGACTCTCTCTCGACCTACTAACTACAGCCCTTCTAATACACCCCAGGATGCCATTTGCTTTCTTGGCCACAGGGGCATGTTGCTGGCTCAAGGTCATCCTTCTCTCCACCAGGACCCCCAGGTCCCTTTCTCCTGTGCTGCTCTCCGACAGGTCTGCCCCAACCTATACTGGTCCATGGTGCAAGACTCCACACTTGTCCTTGTTGAACTTCATTCAGTTTCTCTGTGCCCAGCTCTCCTGCCTGTCTGAGCCTTGCTGAATGGCAGCACAATGTTCAGTCTCAGTGTAAAAATCTTCTGTCTAGTCTAAATCTTCCTCTTTTACTTTAAGATCATTCCCCCTTATCCTATCACAAGAGGTCCTGCCAAAAAGTCTGCCCCCATCTTGTCACCCCCTTTAAGTACAGAAAGGCCATAGTAAGGTCTCCTTAGAGCCTTCTTCAGACTGAAAACAACTCTCTCAGCCTGTCTTCCTAGGAAATGTGTTGCAGCTCTCTGATCATATTTGTGGCCTCCTCTGGTCTCATGCCAGATTAGAGCTCTCCTCTGCCCATGGAAACAAGAGCAAAATCTGCCTTCTTGACCGCCAGTACAAATTCCTGGTGTCTGCTCACCAGCTGGTGACATGAGGTGGTAGTTCCTGACCTTGCCTGGGGGGAGACCCTGCATAGAATTACTTGATGGCTACAGGCTTGGCACCCTTCAGCAGAGATGCTAAAAAGGTTCTACCTGAGGCAGTCTCCCTCCTGCTGTGGTCCCTTTGCAGTCTGGCACGGAGGGGACACACGCAGCTCTGCCCACTGTGCCACAGCTGCTCCGAGCTGCAGCAGCACCTTGCTTTGGGGCGGTCAGTCTGGCAGCTGTCACAGTCCCTGTGTGGATACAAACGTTTGAAAGGAGCTGCAAAATGTCAGGGATTGTATCTGTGTGACCTGGCCCTGCTGTGCCGACCGAAGCTGGTGCATGGCAGAGAAGGATGGGGGAGATTATGCAGGTAAGAGACACAAGAACTTCTACCGAGTTTAATTGTGAGAGGGCATTTATTTTTAGGAGGTGTATTTATTTCTGATGAGTTTGATATTCTTCTTATGCTGGGGGCACCAGAACTGGATGGAAAGGTCCATGTGAGGTCTCATGAAAGCAGAGTAAAGGAGGAGAATCATCTCCAGACAACGGTGTGAAATAATGCATGAGAGAGTAGGATGGAGACAGGTAAAGACTGAGCAGTTGTTAGTCTTGTTTCTACTTGGGCAGCTAAAAGACAGGTGGCAGATCCCTTTTGTTCTTACATGTTTTGTTCTATGCCTGAACAGTTTCTGGTACTTTTGAGCACTGCTTTTGATAATTCTTCTTACATTTTCAGTATGCTTTAACCTGATTGATTCTTTTTTTTTTGGGCCAGCACCTGGGACCTCAAAGAAATGTAAACTGAAATGCCTTTGAATTGTTGATGCTTTCCCTCATCTTTCTTCAAAATAACGACAGGAAGTGCCACAAGGAAATCCCATCTTGNGAGGTCTAGGCTGGATGTTAGGAGGAAGTTGTTGCCAGAGAGAGTGATTGGCATTGGAATGGGCTGCCCAGGGAGGTGGTGGAGTCACCGTCCCTGGAGGTGTTTAAAAAAAGCCTGGCTGAGGCACTTAGTGCCATGGTCTAGTTGACTGGACAGGGCTGGGTGCTAGGTTGGACTGGATGATCTTGGAGGTCTCTTCCAACCTGCTTGATTCTATGATTCTATTAACTATTTGTTTCAACCCATTTGCTGCTTCCTGATGTGTTTGGTGAGGAACTATTGCAAAGCATCTGATCACATCGAAGCATCTGATCACATCGAAGCATCTGATCACATCGAAGCATCTGATCACATCGAAGCATCTGATCACATCAAAGCATCTGATCACATTGTGCTTCTGAGCAGTAACCATGCAGAGGATCCCAAGCAGACAGGTGTGTGCCTGGTTTTCTGTGCTAAGATTAACAGTGTGGAAGAGCAGCTGCTCTGCAGTAAAAGATTTAGCTTTGTGTGTCTCCCACATTTCCCCATGTCTTTGAAAATGTAGAAAGTTGTGGTTTTGAACACGTTGAGAGCCAAGGAAATGTTGTGAGATGTTTGAGGCAAGTGCTATTAGAAGCAATAACTTCTCTGGGTGTGAATGGAATACTGAACTGTATGCAGGTTCCACGAGGTATTTTATCCTGGAGTAAATTTTGTAGTACAGTTGTCATATGGAGAATACATTACAGAATCCCAGTATGGTGGGGGTTGAGATTGTCTAGTCCAACTCCCCTGATAAACCAGGATAACCCACATCAGGTTGCCCAGAATCACAAAGTCCAGGCAGGTTTAGACTTTCTCCAGAGAAGGACACTCCACAACCTCACTGAGCAACCTAGCCCAGGGTTCTGTCACCCTCACAGCAAGGAGTTTTTTGTCTAAGTTCAGATGGAACCTCCTGGCTTCCAGTTTGTGCCTGTTGCCCATTGTCTTGTCACTGGGCACCATCTAATAGAGTCTGGCCCCACTGTCTTGCCTCCTGGTCTTCAAACATCAAGAAGATTCTCTTTCCGTCTCCTCTTTTCCAGGCTAAACAGCTTCAGGTCCCTCATTCCCTCAGGTCCCTAATTTTTTCAGGTTGATAGACTTATCCTTTATCCTAAGGTGTCAGTTGAGGGGCTCCAAAATCTTTCAATATAGAAAGATGTGGTCAAGCACATGGCAAAGTGGTGGAAACCTTGGTGGAAGGTCCACTGCAGTACGTCTGGTGGAATAACAGCAGAGAAAGGGTTTTGGGGACTGGGTGCTCACAAGTGATGTGATGTTATCATCTATCTTGGTTCCTAGGCTGAGCATTCAGTGCTTTATACAATTCTGCTGTTCTGCTCAAGAATGGTCCTGGAAGAGATCCCATAAGCACAGTGTTGCATTGAAAGTGGATTTGATTATTCCTCATGGCAATAGCAGAGCAGTAGGAGAAGGAACAGTAAACCGAGCGCAAATGGAAGCTCATTTCAATGGATGTTCCTATTTCACTGCTGTTTCTGCTGCTGGAAGAAAGGTGGTTGAGAGATAATGGAGATGATGCAGCAGCCTGTCAGCTACCCTTCTTCATTAACTCAGACCACAATAAAGCACAGCTTTTTAAAACAAAGTTCAAGTAGCCAGAGCTCCTCTGTGGAAATTAATTTCCTCTGAAAGCTGTTTTCACCTAACTCATCACCTACTTCGCTGAACATTATTCAGCCCTGTCACTGGTGACAGAAGTTCTTGACAGAGCTGTTGGAAACTAGGTCAGGTAGTGGATAAAACACAGCTTGCTTTCCCTAGCCACTTTTAGCATGGACCTCCTGAGATGGCAGTAAATAATGAATACCTGCAGGCCACCATCAGCACTTTGCGTAGCGTTGCAGAGCTTGTCTTTGGTCCATTAGAGGAGAACATACAATCATAGAAATGCATGAAGGAAGTACCCAGAGAAAAACTTTCAGCTGCCTGTCTGTTTCTAAGCTGTTTTTTTCCCCTGAGTATGGGTAGGTGTAAACTGTGGAACAATGCAAATTCAACTCTCCCAGCCTTTGAATGACTTCAGAGGTGTGGTGGAAGCAACCGTTAGTTGTCGATGCCTCACCTGTCACACTGCTCCTGGCTAAGCATGCAGCTATGAGTGGTTATGGGGGGAGATGCCAGGCTGAAAGAATCATAGAATCAACCAGGTTGGAAGAGACCTCCAAGATCATCCAGTTCAACCTAGCACCCAGCCCTAGCCAGTCAGCTAGACCATGGCACTAAGTGCCTCAGCCAGGCTTTGCTTGAACACCTCCAGGGACGGCGACTCCACCACCTCCCTGGGCAGCCCATTCCAATGCCAATCACTCCCTCTGGGAAGAACTTCCTCCTAACATCCAGCCTATACCTCCCCCTGCACAACTTGAGACTGCATCCCCTTGTTCTGTTGCTGGTTGCCTAGCAGAAGAGACCAACTCCCACCTGGCTACAACCTCCCTTCAGGTAGTTGTAGACAGCAGTGAGGTCTGCCCTGAGCCTCCTCTTCTCCAGGCTGCACACCCCCAGCTCCCTCAGCCTCTCCTCATGGGTTTGTGTTCCAGGCCCCTCACCGCCTTTGTTGCCCTTCTCTGGACACACTCCAGTACCTCAACATCTCTCTTGAATTGAGGGGCCCAGAACTGAGCAGTGGTCACTGCCAGAAGAGCCATTTCTTGTCTCCCCTGTAGGAAAAGACTGTGGGTCACGTGGAAGTTAACGCCTTCCAGAAGTCTTTACTGGAAGTGCAAAGCAGTGCTGTCACAAGCTGTTTAAAATCATGCCCTTCCCTTGAAAAGGAACTTGCAAAGAACTCTTTTTTTTTTTTTTAAGTAAAAAAAAAGAGAATTGTTGTCACCTATTTTTGTGGTGAATAATGTTTGGGGTTTTTTTTTTTTCCTTTTTTCCACTTTTGCTCTCCCTTTCCCTTTTCTGTCTCTCCCTAGCGGCGTTAGGAATGTTCCCATTTATTGTTTAACAGCTTGTTAGCCAGGCTGTAAGTGCTGGATTTCAGTGCTTCTTATGGCTGGAAGAACCAAGGCTCTGACTCATTAGCAAAACTCAGCCTTTGTGCCAAATGTTTGTTTGTGATTAATGGTAAGGATTAAAATATCCTCTCATCTAAAATACTCATCCTGCAGTTTTCCTCCGCATAAGTGTATGTTTGGACGACTCTATTCACACAGTTGGGTTTTTTTTCCCCCCCTATCAGAGCATACTCCAAAGAATTTTTGTCCTTTGTTCCTCTACACTCTGCTTGGATGCCTTCAAGACAACATCTGCGTGATCCCCGAGGTGAAGATTCATGTTTATAGCTGAGACTTACAAACAACTTCCATCTGCTGAGTGGGGAGCAATTCCTCCTTGTCCTCCCTACCACTACGCTTGCTCTCAGCTCTGCAGTCTGGTGCTGACTCTGCAGTTTGTAGAACTTTGTGCTGAAACAATTTCATCCCTATCCCAGCAGAAATTGCTTTTGCTGAGAGGATTTGCTGCTGGATTGTTAGGTTGTAATTCCTTCCATACAGCTGGTGAAAGGAAAGAAAGTTTAAGAGTGTAGCATCTCCTTGCTTCAATAGTGGCAGCAAAACCTTGGAAGGACTCAATCATCCTTCTCTGATAAGACAGAGTCACTTATGACTTGCACCATTGCAATTCACCATATGTGAACTCCCAGCTGGCCTCAGAAGTGCAAGGGGGATGTGTTCAAACAGAAATACTGTCCTGAACACTCAGGTGAAATGAATGAGTGCTCCTACTGCCTCTCAAGCCACCTTTCACCATGCCGAGGGCTGCTCTTGCAACAACTGCTCTGTGTGTCCTTGGTGTAGATGGGAGGGTTCCTTAAGGGGTTTTATCAGGGCAAAACAAGTTCTAGATTTCATCTTTTCCAGAGGTTGCTCAATAATGATTGGTCCATTGTTAGCCAGGAGGTGATGTTAACCAGAGGAAGAAACGAAGAAGAGAGCTTTCCACTTTGGAAATTGACAATTGGCTTAGTAAATAACAAACCACAGGACACTGCAGGGATGTGAAAGTTAATGTCAGAGTATCAGTTTGTATCAATCTTGCCATGCTGTCAGTGTATCATACAACTACAGAATTGTTTAGGCTGGAAAAGACCTTTAAGGTCATCAAGTCCAACCATTAACCTAGCACCACCAAGTCCATTGCTATACCATGTCCCTCACACCACATCTACACAGCTTTTCAGTTCCTCCAGGGGCGATGACTCCACCACTTCCCTGCACAGTCCAACTTGAAACTCCTCTGGCACAACTCGAGCCATTTCCATTTGTCCTGTGACTTGCTGCATGGGAGAAGAGTCCAAAGCCACCTTGCTCCAGTTTCCTTTCAGAGAATTGTAGGGAGTCGCTTCTCTTCTCTCAGGTGGCCAGCGCCAGAACGAGAGGACACAGCCTCAGGCTGCGCCGGGGGAAGTTTAGGCTCGAGGTGAGGAGAAAGTTCTTCACTGAGAGAGTCATTGGCTACTGGAATGGGCTGCCCAGGGAGGTGGTGGAGTCGCCGTCCCTGGAGCTGTTCAAGGCAGGATTGGACGTGGCTCTTGGTGCCATGGTCTAGCCTTGAGCTCTGTGGTAAAGGGTTGGACTAGATGATCTGTGAGGTCTCTTCCAACCTTGGTGATACTGTGAACAAAAAGGCTTCCCTTCAGCCTCCCTTTCTCCAGAGTCAAAAATCCAGTTCCCTCAGCTGCTCTTCACAAGACCTATTCTCCAGACCCTTCACCAACCTTGTTGACTTTCTCTGGACACACTCCAGCACCTCAATGTTTTTTTTGAAGTGAAGGGCTCAAAACTGAACACAGTACTCAGGTCCCCATTGCCTAGCAGTGACATCTGAGTGTCTCCCATTTCCCTCAGTACAGTCAGGTGAGGAAGACGAGATCCATTCTAGGAAACACCTTTGTTAGGGCTACTGCCTCGATTGGTGTTGCACAAAAAGCAGAGAGCCCCAGCAGGCTGAGGAGCAGGAACACTGCACTGGTAGATGGTCACTCTTGCCTTTAATAGGTTATCCCTTTCCATTAGAAGACTCTTTACATTTTTAAGTGGTGCACAAGATCATAAGAGCTGCGTGGGTTCCAATTTTCATGTGGGTTTTGAATGCGTGGGAGAAGCTGATGCATTAAGAGCGGCTCATGAATCTCTTCTATTTCCAGTCTTCCCCCCTGGGAACTATTGACGGTCATTTCATCTTTCTTATGTGACTTTTAAGATCCTCCTCCTCCAAAAAAAAAAAAAAAAGGGAAATGGTTTTCTGGTTACTTCCCAATGGGATATCTTACAAAGCAATACCAGAGCTGAAAGCGGGAAGTAGAGCATAAATTCCAAAGAGTTTAGATTCAACTAAACCCACAGTCAGGATCCTCAAAATTTATTTTGATCTAAGTTCCAAATACAGTTAAAGCCCTGGAAAAAAGTACAGGGTGGGGGAGGGGGGAAATAGCAGAAATAAATGAAAAATGGTGGGAGGTGGGGAACTGTGTTAATAAATTATGGGTCATTTTATTTCTCTATCACATAGACTTTAAATCAGTCAGTGCATCTCTCTTCCTCCTCCTTTGAGTCAGAATGCTGCTGCGTGCTACCAAATCTCTATTCCCTGGGGTTTTGCCATGAAAGTCATTTCCATTTTGCTTAAAACTTGTTATAGGTATGGAGAGGATCTTAGAGAAAATGCTTCTCGCTTTGAAGATCTCACTTGAAGGGCTGATGGAGAAATGCCCTGAAATTAGAGATGTCTTTGGGTTCACAGAACAAAGTGGGGAAGCTCACAGACCTGAGAGAGAAAGGTAAGCAACTTATCTAGTGGAGGAATTGCCTTGAAGTAAGTGGGATTATTTCCCCAGAGGTCTTAGGAGTCAGACTGTCACTAAACAAAAAGTCAAATCGAGAGCAGCAAATTGATTTTGCTTCCAGTGTCCTTCCTCCATTTTTCCCTAATTAAAAAGTGAAGAAGGATAGGACAAATCCAGCTCTTTTTTCCCTTACTGTTTCACTCGGGGCAGTGGAACCTCTTCACTGCATCCATTTGCTAGGGGGGAGAGGGGCAGGGTGGAAGGTGGGGAGGAGGAGTGTAATGAAAACCCCTCTGTTACCTTTTCAGAGGTACAGCTCTGAGAAGCACCTGCATTAGGTGTCATTGGAAAAGCAATGGTTTCACAGACAGAGTATTTGCATCCTCTGCCCATTGGCAGGGACATCTGCATGTCCAGGATCTTCAAGGTCTTTTCCAACTCAAATGATTCTGTGAGAAAAAGGATCATGTACACACATAGGAGGTTTAAGCACTCATGTCTGTGCCTTTTGGTCTATATAGAATCACAGAATGGTTTAGGTTGGAAGGGACCTCAAGGATCATCCAGCTCCAACCCCCTGCCATAGGCAGGGACACCTCCCACTAGAGCAGGCTGCTCAAGGCCTCATCCAGCCTGGCCTTAAACACCTCCAGGGAGGAAGCATCCACAACCTCCCTGGGAAACCTGTGCCAGTGTCTCACCACCCTCACTGTCAAGAACTTCCTCCTAACATCCAGTCTAAATCTCCCCTCTGCCAGTTTAAACCCATTCCCCCTCGTCCTGACATTCCCAGACCTTGTCAATAGTCCCTCCCCAGCCTTCCTGTAGGCTCTCTTCAGATACTGGAAAGCCACTATAAGGTCTCCTCGAAGCCTTCTCTTATAGTCAAACACATACACAAACTGATGGTGGGGAGGGGAAAGGAAAAGTTCCACCCCTCAGAAATTACAATTCAGAAGCTGACGTCTCTTTCTTCTTGGCAGAAGTTTGTGTGTGTTTTTTTTGCTGTCATCTGTTTCCTCTCCCAATCCAGGCAGTCATAGAGACCACATTTCTTCCTACTTTTTGGTCTTGCACAAATTCCCTTCGCTGCTCCTGGACACTCAGAGCACCATACAGAACAGCTTGCTTTTGACTTCTTGTTTTACCAGGGCTGACACCAGCATTTCTCACCAGGGTCCTTCTCTTCGTTGTTAATTTGTTAAACGAACACTTGTCGTTAATTTGTTAAGCAAACACTTTCTTCCTGAGTTAATTTGTTTTCTGGTTTGGTTTGTTTGGGTTTTTTCTTTCCTGGGGAATGGGTAACACAGGTGCACAAAGCACATGGAGGTGTTGCTTGCATGTTCAGAGGGAAGAAAAGCAAGGTGCCAGCTCCAGGGAAAAGCTCAGGGCTGGTGCTGTGTAACTCATGTTTAGTGCTACAGCAGAATCTGTTTTCTGTGTCTGCCTCTTCAAAGATGTAACTTCTGTGACATAGTTTGCAGCTCCTCTTGTGCGTGAGAGAGTAAAGGACACGTTGACTCACTTGAGATCCTTAGAAACAGCAAGGGAAGAGGAAAGTGCAATGAAAGATGGTCATGGAATCGCTGAGATGATGTAACCAGGTGTCCTTTCATGCGCATCTGTGCTAGTTAGAGCCTAGCTAGAATCTTTTGGTGAGAAGAACTAGATCATAGACGNAAGCTTCATTCAAATTTCCAGAGCCAGCTGAGTCTAGTCTGGGTGATTTCTAAAGTGTGAGGGGCGGGGGACACCCAAACCACCACAGTATCCTTTATTTCCCCTTCTACTTCACACAATTTAAGCAAACTAAGCCTATGAAGGATTGAAGCTTCTAATGCCTCCATGCCATGGGGTTTTTTGGTGTTCTGGGCTTTTCTCAGGGGTTAGCATTTAAGCTGTAATGAGCTTCAAGCTTTGATGGAAGCAAAGGTGGCAACTATTTACACATTTAACAGCAGCAGGTAAGGCCTTTTCCTTGGTGAAGGGATGTTGTTATTGCATTCTGTCTCGATGAAATCCCTTCAAGTCAGTCATCTGGCCCCTTCAAGCACCAGGGAGATGGGATCATAAAATCATAGAATAATTTAGATTGGAAAAGAACCTTCAGATCATCGAGTCCAACTGTTAACCTTGTCACTAAGCACCACATCTACACTTCTTTTAGATCCCTCCTGGGATGGGAAATCCACTACTGCCCTGGGCAGCCTGCTCCAGGGCTTGACAACAGGGAAGAATGGGCTTAAACTGGAGGAGGGGAGATTTAGACTGGATGTTAGGAGGAAGTTCTTTACAGTGAGGGTGGTAAGACACTGGCACAGGTTGCCCAGGGAGGTTGTGGATGCTTCCTTCCTGGAGGTGTTTAAAGCCAGGCTGGATGAGGCCTTGAGCAGCCTGCTCTAGTGGGAGGTGTCCCTGCCTATGGGAGGGGGTTGGAGCTGGATGATCCTTGAGGTCCCTTCCAACCTAAACCATTCTATGATTCTATGATTCTATGATCATACAGTCATCTAGTTTGCCTCTAGGATAGGACAAGCATCAATCTGCTGCACTCCAAAGGGTTTGCAGGCACTGGGTAAGTCCATCAGAGCTGTAGAGATTTCTTCAGAAGAGGCATCCTCTTTCTGGAGGA
>WAAF01016659.1:25077-47183 GCA_013400475.1 Tricholaema leucomelas | reverse complement strand
ATCTGAAAGGGGCTCCAGGAGCGCTGGGAGGGACTATTGATAAGGTCTTGTGATGACAGCAGGAGGAGGAATGGGTTTGAACTGGCAGAAGGGAGATTGAAACTGGATGCCAGGAAAGGATTCTTTAAAGTGAGAGTGGTGAGACACTGGCACAGGTTGCCCAGGGAGGTTGTGGCTACTCCCTCCCTGGAGGTGTTCAAGGTCAGGTTGGATGACTCCTTAAGCAACCTGTTCTAGTGGCAGGTGTCCCTGCCTGTGGCAGGGAGTTGGAATTGGATGGTCTTTGAGGTCAATTCCGACCTAAACCATTCTATGATTCTTTGTTTCAGCCCAGAATGTTTTGTTCCATGCACTGCTCCATTGTCTTTAAACAGCTCCCTTAATCTGGGAAGAATGTCACATCTAACCTTTATTCATTCTTCCTGTTTTGATTCACAAATCTTTCTTCTTGCATTTGCACTTTATCTTCCCCTTAAGTCTCTAAAGCTAAAATGAAAGGTGCTGCTTACAGCTGAGCAGCACAGAGGATACTACAACCAGAGAATGGTCTGGGTTGGAAGGGACCTCCAAAGGTCATCCAGTCCAACCCCCTTGCAGTAAGCAGGGATATCCTTAATTAGACCATGCTGCCCAGAGCCCTGTTGAACCTCACTTTGATTATCTACAGGGATGGAGCCCAAACCCTGGGCATCCTAATGCAGTGTTCCACTATCCTCATGGTGCAGAACTTGATCCTCACATCCAATCTCAATCTCCTCTTCTGTATTTCAGACCATTGCCCCTTGTCCTATCACTGCAGGCTTTTGTAAACAACCTCTCTCCATCTTTCTTCTAACCCTCTTTGGGTCCTGGCAAGCTGCTTTTAGGTCTGCCTGGAACCTCCTCTTTTCCAGGCTCAGTACCCCCAGCTCCCTCCGCCTATCTTTGTAGCAGAGCTGCTCCATCCCCTTGATCATTTTTGTGGCCCTACTATGGGCCCACCCCATCAGGTCCATGTCCTTCCAATACTGAGGGCTCCAGAGCTGGAAGCAGTACTCCAGGTGAGATCTCCCCAGGCCAGAACAGAGTGGCAGAATCCCTTCTCCCCATCTCTGGCCAAGCTGCTTTTGATGTAGCCCAGGCTGTAATTTGCCTCCTGTGCTGCAAGCTCACACTGTCTGCTCCTGTCCAGCTTCTTATCCATCAGCATCCCCAAGTCCTTTTCCGCAGGGCTGCTTTCTCTCACCTCATCCCCCAGCCTCTGTTGATCATGAGGATTGTTCTGCCCCAGGTGCAGAAACCTGCACTTGCTCTCATTGAACCTCTCAGCCTTGTCTATCTTTACTACCCCATTGCAAAATAGGTGGTTTTTTTAGCTCTGTAAGACGTTGACCTGTTGGTTTTAACTTGAACTGTTCCTGGGGCCGGCCTCGAGTTACGATTCCTTTCTGCATCACAAATGTGTCGCTTGTGGATGCTCCTCGTGTTGTACTGCATCTCCTCACGGCTGATAGGATTCACATTTCCCTCTTTTCATCGGCCTCCAGGGTGGGCTGAGCAGTGCTGTTCTGTTGTCCTGAAAGGTGTGTGGAATGTGCTGAACAGAAACAAAGCACATCACACTGGAGGATTGTGTGCTCTTCGTGCAAGCTGCGTGCCAGCCACTGCCTTCTCTCCTCCACTGGGGCGCTCTTTGAATCTCTCTGCCTCTCCTCTGCTCCCTTGGGCATTACTTGTTTTGTTCACCAAATGCCAAATTTGTTTGGAACTGCAAAACGTTCTGCATTCCTGCTAACTGGGTCAGGCGATTTTCTCCCTTCTTTCCTCCCCAGCACAGCCAGGACGTGAGTTTGTTCTGCAATATGACACCAAGTTTTGCAGGTGACACCAAGCTAGGAGCAGGTGTGGATGTGTTGGAGGGTAGGAGAGCCCTGCAGAGGGACCTGGCCAGGCTGGATGGGTGGGCAGAAGCCAATGGGATGAGACTGAACGAGGCCAAGTGCAGAGTTCCACACTTTGGCCACAACAACCCCAAGCAGCACTACAGGCTGGGGCCAGAGTGGCTGAGAGCAGCCAGGCAGAGAGGGAGCTGGGGGTGCTGGGAGAGAGGAGCTGAAGCTGAGGCAGCAGTGCCCAGGTGGGCAGCAGAGCCAATGGCATCCTGGGCTGGCTCAGGAGCAGTGTGGGCAGCAGGAGAAGGGAGGTTCTTCTGCCCCTGTGCTCAGCACTGCTCAGGCCACCCCTGGAGTGCTGTGTCCAGCTGTGGGCTCCNTTGTTGGCAGAGAGAGTGATTGGCATTGGAATGGGCTGCCCAGGGAGGTGGTGGAGTCACCGTGCCTGGAAGTTTTGAAGCCAAGCCTGGCTGGGGCACTTAGTGCCATGGTGTGGTTGATTGGGCAGGGCTGGGTGCTAGGTTGGACTGGCTGAGCTTGGAGGTCTCTTCCATCCTGGTTGATTCTATGAATATTGCTCTCCAGTGATGTCTTTCGTTCCATTTTAAGTGTCTTATTCAAAGGAGGCCTGCTTCAAAGGCTACTTAATACCGTTTAAGAGCCAGGTTGTGACTTGAGTTTTGCATGCAAGTAAATCACAGAAGATATGTAAGGAGCTGGGGTTGTTCTGCCTGGAGAGGAGGGAACTCAGGGGGACCTTATCACACTCTACAACTACATGAAGGGAAGTTGTAGTAAAGTGAGGATCAGGCTTTCAGGCAACTTGTGACAAGAGAGGGCATGGCCTGAAGCTGCATCAGGAGAGTCTCATCTAACTGTTCCTTCACCTGCCCTGCTTCCTGCAAAGCTTCACCTAATCTCACCTGACTGCTCTTTCACCTTCTCTGTTTCCCACACAGCTTCATTGTACTTGGAGCTACCCTTTGTTGATTTACCTCATCCTAGAACTCGCCTGTCTTGTTCTCACAGTGGTTTGCTCAGGTGAAACCAATAGATTAGCTTTTACTTTTCTTTAGCTGTGCTCTATTAACAGTTTCATTTGCCAGCTTCCCTTTTTGGATATTCAGCAAGATCACAGAAAGTCAAATATCTCAGGAAATTCTCTTTTCATGACTGTGAATACTTCACACTGGTGAGATTTCAAACAATCCCATAGGCAAACAGAATTTCTTCATATGGTTCATTACTTTTCCCCTTTCCTGCAGAAGGCTCTGGTGTATTTAACATCCTCGGTGCTCCTTTTGCCACTGAGCAATAGATAAATGAATTCTTTCCAGGTGGAATGAGGAGTCAGAGCGTTGATTATTGCCTTTCTGGATGTGTCAAGGAAAAAAATTAGGTCTGTAGTGTTTGATCTCAAGGTGGAACTATCCAATTCAAGCACAGCTTCCTCCAGAATGAAACAAAACCATTTATGAGGCTTTCATAAGTACTTTAAGCTGCATCCACTACTAGCTTCTAGACAGAAGGTCAACAAGCTTCCACAAACAAAGAAATCATGTTGGAAAACCACTTGTAAGAAATAAATAGAGTAGTGGTTGTGGTTTTGTTGCTCTATTCCTTCACCCCATTGGAGCATATCTAATTTAGGACTTTTCTTCTGCCTTTAAATGTAGTTAGTGGAGGCTTGTTTATCATCAGCCCAAATGACTGCCAAGAAACTTCCTGACAAGCAGAAGCTTTATTTTAGGAGACTGAAAAATGACCTATGAGAATTTGAAAGCAAAGCTTTGGTGCCATTCAGTTGCTGTTCCTCAGCCTGTTTAACTCAGGAGTGTACATTGGGCTGAGGAGCACAAGCATTGAACAGGGAGATTATTCCTTGTAATGAAATTATAAGAGGCTTGCTGTCACAGCTCTTCTCCATCTGGCTTCCTGTCATTAGACAAAACAAGACAAGTCTGATTCTGTTTGCCTTTTTTTCTTAGGCCTTTGCTAAGTTCTAAACAGCTCATTGTTGATAGTAGAGTCACCTGGCCGTGGCAGCTGGCTATGAAGACATCAGTGCGGTATGACTGAGCAGATCATCTTGCAGTTCTTATGCTTCCTGATCCACAAATCCTTTTTTTCAAATCCTTTAAATAAGTTTCAGTTTGGAGAAGAAAAATACTCTGAAGAGACCTTATTGTGGCCTTCCAGTGTCTGAAGGGGGCTACAAGAAAGCTGGGGAGGGACTTTTTATGGTGTCAGGTAGAGATAGGACTGGGGGGAATGGATTCAAGCTAGAGGAGGGCAGATTTAGATTAGATGTTAAGAAGAAGTTCTTCAGCATGAGAGTGGTGAGAGCCTGGCACAGGTTGCCCAGGGAGGTGGTGGAAGCCTCATCTCTGGAGGTTTTTAAGTCCAGGCTGGATGTGGTTGTGGGCAGCCTGATCTAGTGTGAGGTGTCCCTGCCCATGGCATGGACATTGGAGCTAGATAATCCTTGAGGTCCCTTCCAGCCCTAACAATTCTGTGATTTGGTGAGTTGCAACACATCTGTTGATAGATTATTTTCCTCTGAGATCTCCTTGTGGATACTTCAGATCAATATCCTGAGTAATAGGAGAGAGAAGATTTAGAACTAATCACTTCCTAATGTGCCTGACCAACTCTGAGGTGATTCACCTATTGCTGTCTTGGAGACCTGGAAGTAGGACAGCTTCTGCTTCTTTTGCTGTAGAGCTGCATGAAAAGCAAGAGGATTTCTTAGGCAAAGCTTTTCTTTAGTCTTATGAAATAAAACACTCAATGAAGAGAAAAGAAATTCAGGACAGGCAAAACACCACAGAGCATCCTATGACGAGGAGTTGGAACTAGATGATGTTTGAGGTCCCTTCCAAACCTAAACTATTCTATGATTCTCTGACTGTATTTTTCTGAAAGAAGAAGTTCTTCAGCATGAGGGTGGTGAGAGCCTGGCACAGGTTGCCCAGGACTGTGGTGGAAGCCTCATTTCTGGATATCTTTAAGGCCAGACTGGATGTGTCTCTGTGTCTGATCTAGCTTGAGGTGTCTCTGCTCATGGCACGGGGGTTGGAACTGGCTGATCCTTGAAGTCCCTTCCAACCCTGACAATTCTGTGATTCTCCTTCTGTGTTTCCCAGACAATGAACAAACTATTTGGGTGTGATCAAGCATTGCTGACTTTTTATCATAGAATGGGTTGGAAGAGACCTCCAAAAGTCACCTAATCCAACCCCCTTTGTAGTCAGCAGGGACATCCTCAACTAGATCAGGTTGCACAGAGCTCTGCTGAGCCTCACCTTGAATATCTGCTGAGATGGGAACTAAACTACCTCCTTGGGCAACCTGTTCCCGCATCATCATCTTGTGATGAATTGCTCTCAGCAGTGGCTGTGCTGAGCTTTTGCCTTCCACCATGGGGAAGGCTGGTTGGAGGTTTGTTATTTTTTGCCACAGACGGGATGTACATCCTCTCTTTGGAGTGCTAATTCTAGCTGGATGGTAAGATAGGACCAAATGTGGTTGGAACAGTACAGATTTGCACGCTGACAGATCCAGCTTGTTCTGCCCAGATTGCTACAGCTTCTTTTTCAAAGGTCTCGTTATTGGAGATATTCCATTGTGTATTTTAAGGCTCTGATATCTTGCTGTCAATTAAATCAAAACAAATTGCCCTTACTTTGTGATTTAAGGGGGAATCTCTCCATAGAAATATGTTTACCAAGGGTTGCACATGGGGAAGTGTTCTAAAAATATTTCAAGCATGCTGCAATTAGCTGGAGGTGTGAAATGAAGTCGCCTGTGTTCGCTGCTTCACAAGCAAGACCTTACATTCGATGACTATCAAGGTTGCTGAGCTGCTTTTCCATGTATATGGGCAATAAAATTAGAAGCCTTATCTCTAAGCAAAGATGCTTCCATTTCATTTGCTCTAGAGAACTCTTTCTGCTAGGCGAGATGTGGTGTGAGCAGCTTTAACAAGCACTTAGCTCTTTCTAGTGGCAGTGTCACACTGATGCCTTGTTCTGAGCTTTTTTAGCAATTGCTTTATAGACAATAGCAGGAAATGTTGAAAAATGGATTCTTGAGCACAGCTCTTTAGCTCAGAAGAATGTTAGTGTGGTTTATGCATCAAAATGATGAAGAAATAGAATCATGCAATCATAGACTCATAAAATCAGCCAGGTTGGAAGAGACCTCCAAGCTCATCCAGTCCAACCTAGCACCCAGCCCTGGCCAATCAACCAGACCATGGCACTAAGTGCCCCAGCCAGGCTTGGCTTCAACACCTCCAGCCACGGCCACTCCACCACCTCCCTGGGCAGCCCATTCCAATGCCAATCACTCTCTCTGCCAACAACTTCCTCCTAACATCCAGCTTAGACCTGCCCTGGCACAGCTTGAGGCTGTGTCCCCTTGTTCTGTTGCTGGTTGCCTGGCAGCAGAGCCCAACCCCACCTGGCTACAGCCTCCCTGCAGGGAGCTGCAGACAGCAATGAGCTCTGCCCTGAGCCTCCTCTTCTGCAGGCTGCACACCCCCAGCTCCCTCAGCCTCTCCTCACAGGGCTGGTTTGTGTTGGGAAGTACCTTCACATCAGGACATGTGAGTCTCTAATTATGAATGTAAGGCTTCTGTGGTTCATAAAGCTAAAATAGCCCTGGGTGGGACAGTTCTGTGCAGAAATAGAAGTGTGGAGCACATGTACATTGCTGCATGTGAGCCTTGGGTTCACGTCAGAGAAGCTGCTTAGCTGTCTGCAACACGTGTCTGGCTCATGCTCTGCTTACTCCTCTGCTGCTGCTGCTGCTGCACAGCACTTGGAGATGGTTGAGGTGATTCACTGGCAGAAAAAAACCAACAAACCCAGATATGGGTCTTGAAGTGTTCCTAATAATGAAGGTAATCATCGAATTGCTAAGGCTGGGAAAGACTTTTAAGATCATTGAGCCCAACCCTGTCCCAGCTGCCATGACCGCTAAACTAGATCCACCAGCAGCCCCAAGCCCTCTCATTTAGGGTTGCTCTCAATTTCATCATCCTCCAGCCTGTATTGATACAGAATCATAGAATCATAGAATGGTTTAGGTTGGAAGGGACCTCAAGGATCATCCAGTTCCAACCCCCTGCCATAGGCAGGGACATCTCCCACTAGAATAGGTCACTCAAGGCCTCATCCTGCCTGGCCTTGGACACTTCCAGGGAGGTCGTGGAGCACAAAATCACCCAATGTCATCACAGAATTGTCAGGGTTGGAAGAGACCTCAAGAATCATCCATTTCCAACCTGAGCAGGGACACCTCACACCAGATCAGGTTGTCCACAGCCTGGCTTAATAAATATCCAGGGATGAGGCTTCCACCACCTGCCTGGGCAACCTGTGCCAGTGTCTCACCACTCTCATGCTGAAGAACTTCCTAAAATCCAATCTATATCTCCTTTGCTCTAGCTTGCATCCATCCCCCCCAGTCCTATCATACCTTACATCCTAAAAAGTCGCTCCCCATCTTTCTTGCAGCCTCCTTCAGAAACTGGAAGGCCACAATAAGGCCTCCTCAGAGCCTACTCCTCTCCACACTGAACAACCCCAACTCTCTCAGCCTGTCCTCACAGCAGAGCAGATCTAGCTCTCCAAACATCCTTGTGGACCTTCTCTGGACACGTTCCAGCATCTCCAGATCCTTCCTGCAATAGGGACTCCAGAACTGGATGCAGTACTCCAGGTGGAATCTCACCAGAGTGGAGCAGAGGGGGAGAATCACTCCCTTGCCCTGCTGCCCATGCTTCTCTTGATGTAGTCTAGGCTCTGGTTTGCTCTCTGGGCTGCAGATGCACACTGCTGGCTTCTGTTGAGCTTCTCCTCCATCATACCATAGAATTTTTAACCAAAATTGATTAGCTGGGAGGAGCATTAGCAACATTCTGTCTGAAATACAGATTCTTTTTTTTAGTACCCCTATGTGTTTTATTACTGCTTGGAAAAAAACTAAACATTCTATATGAAATATATTTAAGAGAGATGTTGAGGTGCTGGAAGGTGTTGAGAGAAGGGCAGCAAGGCTGGGGAGGGGCCTGGAGCACAGCCCTGTGAGGAGAGGCTGAGGGAGCTGGGGGTGTGCAGCCTGCAGAAGAGGAGGCTCAGGGCAGAGCTCATTGCTGTCTGCAGCTCCCTGCAGGGAGACTGTAGCCAGGTGGGGTTGGGCTCTTCTGCCAGGCAACCAGCAACAGAACAAGGGGACACAGCCTCAAGTTGTGCCAGGGCAGGTCTAGGCTGGATGTTAGGAGGAAGTTGTTGGCAGAGAGAGTGATTGGCATTGGAATGGGCTGCCCAGGGATGTGGTGGAGTCGCTGTGCCTGGAGGTGTTGAAGCAAAGCCTGGATGAGGCACTTAGTGCCATGGTCTGGTTGACTGGTATGGGCTGGGTGCTAGGTTGGACTGGATGAGCTTGGAGGTCTCTTCCAACCTGGGGTTGATTCTATGATTCTATGAAATATTCTGAGTCATTTAGCAAGGACTGAGCTGTTATTTATGGATTAACATTTCCTGAAAAGAGAGCTTGTATAGAACATCAGTAAGCAAATATGGGAAAACAAAAATAAACTGGGACAGAAACAACTAAATGCATTTTGCAGTTGGTTGTGCAGAGACATTCCACTGCAAAGGTAAGAACAGAGGCTGTACAAATTGCCTGCTTGTGTGAGTTGGCAGAAAAGTGTAATTAAAATAAATAAGTGACATCTTTTGTCACAGAAGCCAAGTAGGCAGCACAGCGTTTGTCACCTCCTGTTCACTGGCATCTTTCTTTTTTTAAAACTAGTGAGGTTTAGCTTTTGTGACACCTACTCAGGGGCTGGTTGGCATGAAGGGAAATAGTAAAAAAAGAAAATCAAGAAATGAAGCTATGTAAAATAATAGCAGGAGTTACTGCATCCAGCTGGGTGTCATGGAATGGGGTGGGTTGAAAAGCACCTCCAAAGCTCATCCAGTCCGACCTCCCTGCAGTCAGCAGGGACCTCCTCCACTAGATCAGGTTGCTGACAGCCTTGCCCAGCCTCACCTTGAAGATCTCCAGGGATTGGGGCTTCGACTACGTCCCTGGGCAACCTGTTACAGTATTCCACCACTGTCATGGCAAAGAAATTGTTCCAAACATGCATTCATAGAATCAGTCAGGGTTGGAAGGGACCACGAGGATCAGCCAGTTCCAACCCCCCTGCCATGCCCAGGGACACCCTTACCTGGATCAAGCTGTCCAGAGGCTCATCCAGCTTGGCCTTAAACATGTCCAGGGATGGGGCCTCAACACCTCCCTGGGCAACCCATCCCAGGCTCTCACCACTCTCATGCTGAACTGTGCCTGGGGAAGTATAGGCTAGATGTTAGGAGGAAGTTCTTCACAGAGAGAGTGATTTGCATTGGAATGGGCTGCCCAGGGAGGTGGTGGAGGCACCGTGCCTGGAGGTGCTCAAGAAAAGACTGGATGAGGCACTTAGTGCCATGGTCTGGTTGACTGGATAGGGCTGGTTGCTAGGTTGGACTGGATGATCTTGGAGGTCTCTTCCAACCTAGTTGATTCTATTCTAACTACTTCCTCCTCATGTCCAGTCTGACTCTCCCCACTTCCAGCTTTGCTCCATCCCCTCTCAGCCTTCTCCTCTCAAGGCTAAACAGCCACAGGTGCCTCAGTCTTGCTTCATAGGAGCAAAGTTCTGCCAGTCATATGGCCTCTGTGCAGAACAAGGCAGGTGTGCATGGCAGTGCCTGGCATTGCAGCTTCTGCTACTTTTCTCTCGTTTGAAGTCATTGCCTGGCTCAGGAGCAGTGTGGCCAGCAGGATAAGGGAGATTAGTCTGCCCCTGTACTCGGCACTGGTCAGGCCACCCCTTGAGTGCTGTGTCCAGTTGTGGGGTCTTCAATTCAAGAGAAAGGCTGAGGTGCTGGAAGGTGTTTGGAGAAGGGCAGCAAGGCTGGGGAGGGGCCTGGAGCACAGCCCTGTGAGGAGAGGCTGAGGGAGCTGGGGGTGTGCAGCCTGCAGAAGAGGAGGCTCAGGGCAGAGGGGTTGGGCTCTTCTGCCAGGCACCCAGGGACAGAAAAAGGGGACAGAGTCTCAAGTTGTGCCAGGGGAGGTCTAGTCTGGATGTTAGGAGGAAGTTGTTGGCAGAGAGAGTGATTGGCATTGGAATGGGCTGCCCAGGGAGGTGGTGGAGTGGCCGTGCCTGGAGGTGTTGAAGCCAAGCCTGGCTGGGGCACTTAGTGCCATGGTCTGGTTGATTGTCTAGGGCTGGGTGCTAGGTTGGACTGGATGAGCTTGGAAGTCTTTTCCAACCTGCTTGATTCTATGATTCTGTGATTCTAAGGTGTGGTCCCCTAATATGTGCTTGTGTGAAATGTTAAGCAGGCAGCTGAAGGGAGAGCAAGAGAGAAGAGGCAGTAAAAATGGGAGCACAGGGTGGAACTGGTATGCATATATATAGAAATTCTGTTTCTATTCTTTTCAGTTGGCTCTGCATAAATTTGCATGGCATACCTCGAGTTCCTTGCCTGTTCTGTGGCATGAAGTCAGATTCTTTCTACGGGAGAAATGGGAACACAGATCCTTTGGTGTGTTAAACAACAACCCCCTCATGCCACCGAGTAGGAAAATCATTGCAGGGACTCATTATTTGCTTATGGTAGGTGGCAAGCTTGGCAATTCTTGCCCTCATTAGACTTCACCCTGGATCTTAGAATTAAGTAGGAACTGGTAGCAGTAACTGAAATTGGATTAGTGGCAGTGGATGGGACAAGGGTTGTTGTGGACAGCTGCAACTGAGATGAAGAGAAGTGGCTGTGAGGAATGACAGCTTTTGTGTCATATTCTCTAAGCAGTGTTTATAGGAAGGAGGCTAAAGGCCCTCCAGCCCCTCTAGTAAAATTACAGCCAGGCAGAGCACAGTCACTGTTAGCTCCCAGCAGGCTCATGTCTTGCAGCAGCTTAAACCCTTGTTAGGCTTTGATGGCTTTCCTTAATCCTTTCTCTCCAATCCTGACGAAAAGGACCTGGGGGTCTGGGTTGATGAAAAGCTCAACATAAGCCTGCAGTGTGAGTGCAGCCCAGAGAGCAGCCCTGTGCTGGGCTGCAGCAAGAGCAGTGTGGGCACAGGGCAAGGGAGGGGATTCTGCCCCTTTCTTCTGCTCTCCTCACACCTCACCTGCAGTCCTGTGTGCACTTCTGGAGTCCCCAGCACAAGAAGGACATGGAAGTGTTTGATCCAGTCCAGAGGAGAGCCACTAAGATGCTGAGAGGTCTGCAGCAGCTCTGCTGTGAGAACAGGCTGAGAGAGTTTGGGCTCTGCAGCCTGGAGAAGAGAAGGCTTGGATGAGACCTTGGAGTGGCCTTGCAGTATCTGAAGGGGGCTTGAGGAGGGCTGAGGAGGGACTATTGACAAGGTCTTGTAATGACAGGAGGAGGAGGAATGGGTTTAAATTGGCAGAGGGGAGATTGAAACTGGATGTTAGAGAGAAGTTCTTTTGAGTGAGGGTGGTGAGACACTGGCACAGGTTGCCCAGGGAGGTTGTGGAGCGCAGAAGCACCCAATGTGATCTTTGATCACATTGGGTGCTTCTGTGCTTCACAATCTCCCTGGAGGTGTTCAAGACCAGTTTGGATGAGGCCTTGAGTGACTTATTCTAGTGAGACATGTCCCCCTGCCTATGGTAGGGGGTTGGAACTGGATTGTCCTTGAGGTTCCTTCCAACCTAAACCATTCTGTATCAATCATGCAAAGTGTTTGCTTGACCGCTTCAAATGCCCACCAGCAATTCCTCTTCCAGAGAGTAGTCTCTTGGTGACAAAACTATTCATGGATTTTGACATGGTTCTGCTGCTAGGGCATGAGAAAAGGCACCTGGTCATACCAACTCCTGTTTGTAACCACAGGATCACAGAATGGTCTGGATTGGAAGGTGCCTCCCAAGATCATCCAGTCCAACCCCCTCTGCAGTCAGCAGGGACATTCTCCACTGGAACAGATTGCCCAGAGCCCTGTCGAGCCTCATCTTGAATATCTCCAGAGATATTCAACCCAACTACCTCCCTGGACAACCTGTTGCAGTGTTGCAGCACCCTCATGGTGCAGAACTTGTTCCTAACATCCAATCTCAAGCTACTGTGCTCTAGTTTGATGCCGTTGTCCCTGATCCTATTCACTCCAGGCCTTTGTAATAAATTAGAGTGAGGTCTTAGTTCTGAGGACATGAGTTTGGAGTGAAAAGAAAGGTTGATTTCTTTAGCCCAGAGGTTAAACTTAAAAGCCAAAAGCATGGCAATAGCTGTTTTGGTTTTGTAAGTGGAGCTACTTCTTTTATTCCTATGCTGATTTAAAGCACAGAATTTTTGGTCAGCGTGGGGACTTGGGGAATAAATGCAACACTACTGAATGCTTGAAGAGTTTTCTTGGCTTTTCCTTTCAGCTTGCAATGTTTTGCTTAAAAAACAAGAAGCACACTGCCCTGGTGAAACCTGTGGTATGAAGCCTAAGCTGGTAAAAGACATTTTCACTGCAAGTGTGAGAGAGGCCAGGTGAGGTGGTTGAAAAGTAGCTGTCATTAATGGATTTGAGTTTACTGTCTCTGGGATGATCCTTATCACAGTGTAAGGCCTGGGTTTCTTTAGTTCATTTAATCAGGAAGTTAAATGAATCCCCACAAAACTCTTGTAGACCCATGGCTTGGCTGAGCAGACAAATGCCCTCAGGTCCTGTTTGTTCTTCTAGGATGAAGACTTCTGGTCTACATATAGAGTTTTACTGCCCAGATGTTGTTGCTACCTTTGAGAAATGTCATTGTTCTCTGCAGCCTTCTCTGTACAAGAATCATAGAATCATAGAATCAAGCAGGTTGGAAGAGACATCCAAGCTCATGCAGTCCAACCTAGCACCCAGCCCTAGACAATCAACCAGACCATGGCACCAAGTGCCCCAGCCAGGCTTGGCTTCAACGCCTCCAGGGACGGTGACTCCACCAGCTCCCTGGGCAGTCCATTCCAATGCCAATCACTCTCTCTGCCAACAACTTCCTCCTAACATCCAGCCTAGACCTCCCCTGGCACAGCTTGAGACTGTGTCCCATTGTTTTGTTGCTGGTTGCCTGGCAGAAGAGCCCAACCCCAGCTGGCTACAGCCTCCCTTCAGGTAGTTCTAGACAGCCTGATACAAATTGCTCTGTGGTCTAGTAATGTCAGGACGAGGGGGAATGGGTTTAAGCTGGCAGAGGGGAGATTTAGACTGGATGTTAGGAGGAAGTTCTTTACAGTGAGGGTGGTAAGACACTGGCACAGGTTGCCCAGGGAGGTTGTGGATGCTTCCTCCCTGTAGGTGTTTAAGGCCAGGCTGGATGAGGCCTTGAGCAACCTGCTCTAGTGGGAGGTGTCCCTGCCTATGGCGGGGGGTTGGAGCTGGATGATCCTTGAGGTCCCTTCCAACCTAAACCATTCTATGATTCTATGTCTCTGGGAGAGAAATGTCAAACCCCTGCATTTCTTACGTCTGAGTGAAGGGAAGTGAAGGAGGTGACTGCAGAGAAGCTGCTTTCATGCCATTTGACAGTGGAAATTAGCTAGGAGATTGCTGAAAGGACTGGAGTTTAGCTACACAGCCTTAAAATCAGGAGAACATTCTGTACTGTATGAAGGAAAACATATCTGTAACATTTGGTACAAGCTAACATTAGTCAGGGTAATTAAATTCAATGTTTTTTAAAGATTAATAGATGTTTTGCTTCAAGTGCTTTAGCAAGCACAGAAATGGGAGGAAATGAATATTGCCCTGCCACGTTTTCTTCTTCCATGTCTTCTGCTACATTGCTAGCATCAGAGAAGTGGCTGAGTGATTTCTCTCGATTTCAGGTAGGTTTCAACAGCAGATTGCTGCCCTAGGAAGAGAAATCACTTTTTTGACAGTCACATAAGACTTTTAAAATAGAACTGACTGGGAAAAAAAAAAGGATTTTCAGTTCCAAGAGAAGTATTGATTGATTGTTTGCTGTGGAAATCACCAGGAAGATTGACATTTCTCACTGCAAGGCAAATTCTTGATACATCCACATAGGGAGAATTGAAAGAGAAGCTGTAGAAAGATGTTTTCCTATAGTTTCTGCCTTCCAGGGACTAGGAGAGTCAGGTACACATCAAAATGCTGAGTCCAGTGGGAATAGTGTCATGCCTGCTTGGCCAGCCAAGCTCTACAGCCTGTCTCCAGAGCATGAGACTATGACTTCTGAGTCTCTCTCCTTGAGGGAGCTGGGGTTGTTCAGCCTGGAGAAGAGAAGGCTCCAGGCAGACCCAAGAGCAGCCTGCCAGGACCTGAAGGGGGCTACAAGAAGGCTGCAGAGGGACTGTTTGCAAAGGCCTGCAGGGACAGAATATGAGGAAATGGTTTGAAATGAGAGGATAATTAAATTAGACATTAGGAGCAAGTTCTGCACCATGAGGGTGCTGGAACACTGCAACTGGTTGCCTGGAAAGGTAGTTGAGACGATCTTGGTGAGATCTCTGGAGATCTTGCTGAGGCTAGACAAAGCTTTGAGCAACCTGATCTAGTGAAAGGTGTCCCTGTTGACTGCAGGAGAGTTGAACTAGATGACCTTAAGAGATCCCTGTCCCTTCCAACCCATTCTATGAATTTGTTGTTATGTGATTCTATGGTTCTGTGCTTCTGTGGTTCTATGATTCTGTGGTTCTGTGATTCTCTGATTCTGTGGTTCTGCGATTCTGTGGCTCTGTGGTTCTGTGATTCCATGATTCTGTGATCCTATAATTCTCTGATCCTATGATTCTATGATTCTATGACAGGTGAGGTAGTTCTTCCAGTCACTCTGGGGAAATAGGGATTTTAGTACCTTTTGGAATCTTCAAAATCTCTGTCTTCTGTGCAGCCAAGCAGGACTCTGCAGCTGCTTGATAACACCCTTCTTTTTCTCTCTCTAGCAAGCATGAATGGAACAATATTTGAGCAGGTAAATTCCTGCATTCATTTTTGTGGACTAAGGAATGGCCACAAGCTTTTTTCTGTCCCCCTGTAATCCAGGTACAATATAACAGACCATATCCCTCTGCCCTGGGCAACAGCAGGAACTTCCTTCAGGCTGAGGAAATTTCAACTTGCTTAAATATTGAGGGCAACACAAGAA
This sequence comes from Tricholaema leucomelas, assembly GCA_013400475.1. Taxonomy (NCBI): domain Eukaryota; kingdom Metazoa; phylum Chordata; class Aves; order Piciformes; family Lybiidae; genus Tricholaema lacrymosa; species Tricholaema leucomelas. The sequence goes on along the minus strand of WAAF01016659.1, from coordinate 32,140 downwards.
TGAGTGTGAGAGGCTTCAAAATCCAGAAGATTTTCTAAGTCAGACTTGTCAGTGGTAGCCAAGAGAGATTTTCTTACCTTTATGTTCATCTGCTCCCAATGTGGCCTCATTTGCATCCACTGATTTTTCTCTTGAGTTTGTTATATCTGATTTACAAGGGACTGTTGATAAGGGCCTGTACTGATAGGATGAGAGGGAAAGGACTGTAGCTTTAGGAGGGCAGATTGAGACAAGAAAGCCAGGAATGGACTTTTGATAAGTGCTGGGAGTGATAGGATGAGAAGGAATGCATTGAATCTTGAGGAGGGCAGATTGAGAATGGAGATTAGGAAGAAATTTTTTCCAGTGAGGGTGGTGAGAGACTGGCACAGGCTGCCCAAAGAAAATTATGGGAGCCCCTTCCCTGGAGGTCTTCTGGGCCAAGTTGGATGAGCCCTTGAGCAACCTGGGCTAGTGGGAGATGTCTCTGCCCATAGCAGGAGTGTTTGAACTGAATGGTCTTTAAGGTCCCTTCCAACCTAACCCATTCTATGGATCTGCGACTCTTGCTTATGCTATGGTATAGAAGTGAGTAGAAAGCTTATTTGCTGGTCAGGGTAGCTGCAGGCTGATAAGCCAAGCTACAACTACCTGAAGGGAGGCTGTAGGCAGCTGGGGTTGGGCTCTTCTGCCAGGCAACCAGCAACAGAACAAGGGGACAGAGGCTGAAGCTGTGCCAGGGCAGGTCTAGGCTGGATGTGAGGAGGAAGTTGTTGGCAGAGAGAGTGATTGGCATTGGAATGGGCTGCCCAGGGAGGTGGTGGAGTCACTGTCCCTGAAGGTGTTGAAGCCAAGCCTGGCTGGGGCACTTAGTGCCATGGTCTGATTGACTGGATAGGGCTGGGTGCTAGGTTGGGCAGGATGATCTCGGAGGTCTCTTTCAACCTGGTTGATTTTATTATTCTATGGGCAGCTTCAAAGATGGAGTTGCCCAGCCCAGGTAACCAGCAAAAGAAATGACAGCAGAAGGTTTAATACAATGTATGTAGTGTTACTCAGGCCCACCTCTGTTTGTCAGCTGGAAAGTGAAAAGGAGACATCATCTGCAATTGAAACAGCAAAATCATGACATAGCAAGTCCATTTTTTTGATGCAAGAGAGGAAAACAGGTACTTGGTTAGTCAGCACCAGTCTGATAGACAAGGTAGTAACTCTAACAGCTCAGAAGAGATGAATCAGAAAGTGTTAGCTAATGAATACCTGCAGCTATCATCTCCATCCCATAATCAGAATCAATTCACTTCAGTAGAAAATATGTGTGAAGATTTTTCTGTAGGCAGTTCACTGAAGCTGTGAAATTGTCTCCTTTACCTGCCACTATGGAAGACAAAAACAAAAAAGGAAACAAAATTGTTTTTCTCCTCATTTTGCTATTAACATTTTGATTGCAAACTGTTTCAGAAGGGTTCTAGAAAGAAAGTTTGGCATGAGTGTTTAAGGTCACAGAAGTAAAAATAGACAGGTGATCAAAAACAAACATCCCCTTCAAAAAAAAAAATCAACCTAGAGGTGAATTTTCACAGAGAAATAGCAAATTCACTCTGATATGCGTTAAGAGCTGGCTGGAAGGCCAGGCCCAGAGAGTGGTGGTGAATGGTGCCACATCCAGTTGGCAGCTGGCACCAGTGGTGTGCCCCAGGGATCAATGCTGGGCACAGTCCTGTTCTGTATCTTTATTGATCTGGACCAGGGGATTGAGTCCAGCATCAGTAAGTTTGCAGATGACACCAAGCTGGGAGCAGGTGTGAATGTGTAGGAGGGTAGCAGAGCCCTGCAGAGGGACCTGGCCAGGCTGGATGGGTGGGCAGAGGCCAATGGGATGAGACTGAACAAGGCCAAGTGCAGGGTTCTACACTTTGGCCACAACAACCCCAAGCAGCACTACAAGCTGGGGCCAGAGTGGCTGAGAGCAGCCAGGCAGAGAGGGAGCTGGGGGTGCTGGGAGAGAGGAGCTGAAGAGGAGGCAGCAGTGCCCAGGTGGGCAGCAGAGCCAATGGCATCCTGGGCTGGCTCAGGAGCAGTGTGGGCAGCAGGACAAGGGAGGTTCTTCTGCCCCTGTGCTCAGCACTGCTCAGGCCACCCCTGGAGTGCTGTGTCCAGTTGTGGGCTCCTCCATTGCAGAGAGATGTTGAGGTGCTGGAAGGTGTTGGGAGAAGGGCAGCAAGGCTGGGGAGGGGCCTGGAGCACAGCCCTGTGAGGAGAGGCTGAGGGAGCTGGGGGTGTGCAGCCTGCAGCAGAGGAGGCTCAGGGCAGAGCTCATTGCTGTCTCCAACTACCTGAAGGGAGGCTGTAGGCAGCTGGGGTTGGGCTCTTCTGCCAGGCAACCAGCAACAGAAGAAGGGGACACAGTCTCAAGTTGTGCCAGGGCAGGTCTAGTCTGGATGTTAGGAGGAAGTTGTTGGCAGAGAGAGTGATTGGCATTGGAATGGGCTGCCCAGGGAGGTGGTGGAGTGGCCGTGCCTGGAGGCGTTGAAGTCGAGCCTGGCTGGGGCACTTAGTGCCATGGTCTGGTTGGTTGTATAGGGCTTGGTGCTAGGCTGGGCTGGATCAGCTTGGCTGTCTCTTCCAGCCTTGTCGATTCTATGATTAAATGATGATAAGAGAACTGCATCAGAGAGAGGTTTCAAACTCACAAGGAGGAATTTTAAGGAAGCAGCCCCAGAGTTATGTGAGCATGACTATGGCTAAAGATATGTAAGACCTTTGAATTTAAAGCTGCTTTTCTGGACTTGTTTTCATCCTTGCTGTATTCAGTTAATTTGGAGATTCAGAGCCAAGGTGTAGGGGGAAGCCTGTTTGTTAAAATTGATAATGATGATGATGATGGAGAATCAGAAATGCCTGCTCATTACTGAACTCTGGGAGAGGATTAGTCAGCATCAGGCTGTCTTTGACCTTGAAATGCAAAGAAGATGCAGGACTGTGTGGGAGTCAGGGAGACCTGTATCATGCCTTGAGTGACATCCACCTACACCTGTAGATGCATTTTAGATGCAAATTCTGCCTCCCTTTATAAATCAATGTTTTGAAGGACCTAGTGGCTTGAAATGCAATTAAATTGGTCTGCAAGAAGGGAATATGCTGTGAGGAGCAAATGGGATGTTGAAAAGATCATTTGTGCTGCACAGCAGTCAGGAGACAGAAAAAAATACCCATATCAGCTATTGTACGTTTATGAAGTGCCTAATGATTGAGCATGACATCGATTTTAATATGCAAATTAAGGTACATGTGTTTAGTGCACCTTTAGTGTCAGGAGAGAAGAATGATGATGAGGAACAATGGTGATTAAAAATCCCATCATGAGGCTGAGAGTCATAGAATCATAGAATGGAGAATGGTTTAGGATGGAAGGCACCTCAAGGATCATTCAGTGCCAAATCCCTGCCATAGCCAGGGACATCTCCCACTAGAACAGGTTGCTCAAGGCCTCATCCAGTCTGGTCTTGAACACATCCAGGGAGGGTGTGGAGCACAGAATCACCCAATGTGATCTTTGATTCCGTGCTGCACAGGTAGTTCAAGGTCTCATCTAACATGGCCTTGAACACCTCTTTGATCACATTGGGTGATTCTGTGCTCCACAACCTCCCTGGGCAACCTGTGCCAGTGTCTCACCACCCTCACTGCAAACAACTTCTTCCTAACATCCAGTTTGAATCTCCCCACTGCCCATTTAAATCCATTCCTCCTTGTCCTATCATTACAAGGCCTTGTCAATAGTCCCTCCTCAGCCCTCCTCAAGCCCCCTTCAGATCCTGGAAGGCCACTCCAAGGTCTCCTCCAAGCCTTCTCTTCTCCAGACTGCAGAGCCCCAACTCTCTCAGCCTGTCCTCATAGCAGAGCTGCTGCAGCCCTCTGAGCATCTTGATGGCCTCCTCTGGACTGGCTCCAACGCTTCCATGTCCTTCTTGTGTTGGGGGCTCCAGAAGTGCACACAGTACTCCAGGTGGGGTCTGACAAGAGCAGAGCAAAGAAAGAAAAGTATTCTGCTTTCTAGGATAGGTGTTGCTGACAGAGGAGCAAGAGCACAGGTGAAGGAAAAAACCCTATATACTTTTTTTGTTGAGAGGAATGAGAGCTCTGCAGTCATTGACACAGGAAGGACATGGACCTGATGGAGCAAGTCCAGAGGAGGACCATAAAAATGATCAGGAGTTTGGAGCAGCTCTGCTACAAGGACAGGCTGAGGAAGCTGAGAGTGTTCAGCCTGGAGAAGAGAAGGCTCCAGGCAGACCTAAGAGCAGCCTGCCAGAACTTGAAGGGGGCTACAAGCAGGCTGCAGAGGGACTGTTCGCAAAGGCCTGCAGGGACAGGACAAGAAGCAATAGTTTGAAATTGGAGAAGAACAGATTGAGATTGAATGTTAGGAACATTCTTTACCGTGAGGGTGCTGGAACACTGCAACAGGTTGCCCAGGGAGATAGCTGAGGCCCCATCCCTGGAGATCTCCAAGGTGAGGCTGGACAAGGCTCTGAGCAAGCTGATCCTGGTTGAGGATGTCCCTGCTGAGTACAGGTGGTTTGGATCAGATGACTTTGAGTGGTCCCTTCCAAGCCAGACCATTCTGTGCTTCTGTGATATGAATATAGAAAGAAAAATGTCAGCATTAGCTGCACTAACAGGTGCAGGTCTGTGACTAAAAGGAGCTTAGCGTAAAGTGTCTGTAACCTCATTACATCCTTGGATGTCAGTATTCAAGTGGTAGAATAAGTCACAGTGGAGGAAAAAAAAAGCCTTTTAATTTTCTGGTCTATGTACTGCAACTATTCACCTAAATGCTCTTGATTCCTTTTAGACTTTGTACATACTTCTTCTGATGCTATGAATTTATTCTGCTGCCTTGTAAGCCTGCCAGATAGGAATTGCTCTAAGGTCCAGCAGAATTCGGTTGCTTTCAAACAGCTCAGAAAGCAGAATTGTTGGAAAATGTATATATGATTTTTGTTTTGGTCTATGCTGCTAACTGGGTTTGTGATGAGAAGCTTAAAGCAAAACGTGTAAATGTCCTTATGACATCATCAGTGAAGTATACAAAGCATTTACATTCCATACAGTTTTAATTAACCTGAATTCATTTATAGCATGATTAGCTTTCAGCACTTTGCAGAGTAGAGTGCAGCCTCTCACAGTCTGTGGTGGGAAAGTAGTCAGGGTGGCAAAGGTCACAGGGTTCCCAGGAGCAAGTCACTCAGATGGCAGTGCCTTGCTTGCAATAAGCTGGCTACTCATGTAGGGCAGGCTTGATTTCACAGAATCACAGAATCAGCCAGGTTGGAAGAGACCTCCAGGCTTATCCCGCCCAACCTAGCACCCAGCACTAGCCAGTCAACCAGACCATGGCACTGAGTGCCCCAGCCAGGCTTGGCTTCAACACCTCCAGGCACGGCCACTCCACCACCTCCCTGGGCAGCCCATTCCAATGCCAATCACTCTCTCTGCCAACAACTTCCTCCTAACATCCAGCCTAGACCTCCCCTGGCACAGCTTGAGACTGTGTCCCCTTGTTCTGTTGCTGGTAGCCTGGCAGCAGAGCCCAACCCCACCTGGCTACAGCCTCCCTTCAGGGAGCTGCAGACAGCAATGAGGTCTGCCCTGAGCCTCCTCTTCTGCAGGCTGCACACCCCCAGCTCCCTCAGCCTCTCCTCACAGGGCTGTGCTCCAGGCCCCTCCCCAGCCTTGCTGCCCTTCTCTGGACACCTTCCAGCACCTCAACATCTCTCTTGAATTGAGGAGCCCAGAACTGGACACAGCACTCAAGGGGTGGCCTGAGCAGTGTTGAGTACAGGGGCACAATACTCTCCCTTGTCCTGCTGGCCATTTCTTCCTTCATTAAGCGCCAAGGACATAGACATCACCTCCGGTACAACTGGGAAGTCAGGTGAGATAGAAGAGCACTTCTACTCCCACCTGCAGGACACTGTGACTGCAAAGCTTACTGCAGCTTGTGGCTAAATCATAGAATCACAGAATTGTGAGGGATGGATGGGACCTCAAGGATCTACCAGTTCCATTCCCCCTGCCATGGGCAGGGATGCCTCACACTGGGTCATGTTGCTCCAAGCCACATTCAGCCTGGCCTTAAAATCTCCAGGGATGAGGCTTCCTCCACCTACCTGAGCAACCTGTGTCTGTATCTCACCACCCTCATGCTGAAGAACTTCCTAACATCTAATCTAACTCTCCCCTCCTCTATCTTGAATCCATCTCCCCCAGCCCTATCACTACCCAACACCCTGAAAAGTCCCTCCCCAGCTTTCTTGTAGCTCCCTTCAGATACTGGAAGTCCACAACAAGGTCTCCTCAGAGCCTTCTCCTCTCCAAACTGAACAACCCCAACTCTCTCAGCCTGTCCCTACAGCAGAGCAGCTCTAGCCCTTTGCTCATCCTCGTGGCCCTTCTCTGGACACATTCCACCACCAGATTCAATCCCTGAGGACACACTGCACATCCACCAGGCAGATGGTGACTGTTAGAGTTAAGGTGATGATTCCAATCGGGATGTTTCCACAGGTATTTGTGGGCAGTGCAAACTGTGTTGTGCTTTTCATGATGTTTTGCTGCTACCAAGTGAAGATTCCTTTCATTGGTTGCAGGGTGAGCCCAGAAATATCTCTTTCAAAGGTTTTAAAGACTCAGCTGCTGTATTGTTCTGGACCAAACCATAAGGATGGTCAGAGGGATGGAGCTCCTCTCCTATGAGGACAGGCTGAGGGATCTGTGTCTGTTCAAACAGTGTGATCTGCTCTCCACTGTGGTCTGCTCTAGGTGATGCTGTTCTGGCAGAGGGGCTGGACCAGATGATCCTTTTTCTGAGGGATGGCAAAGGGCTCAGGTCCAGCCAACATGGATTTAGGAAGGGCAGATCCTGCCTCTCCAACCTGATCTCTTTCTATGATCAGGTGAGCCGCTTGGTGGCTGTGGGGAGGCCTGTGGATGTGGTCTGTCTGGACTTCAGCAAGGCCTTTGACACTGTTCCCCACAGCAAACTGCTGGCTAAGCTGTCAGCCCATGGCTTGGATGG
>WAAF01016659.1:0-20997 GCA_013400475.1 Tricholaema leucomelas | reverse complement strand
GATGAGCTTGGAGCTCTCTTCCAGCCTGGTTGGTTCTATGATTCTGTGATTCTATGAAATAGATGGAGTGAATGCAGGCAAATTAACCATAGCCAGGAGTTTTTTCTTGGGTGCCCTAAGGAGACATAAATGTGAGTGTGGTGCCTGTTGATTAACTCAGTTGCGGTGCCAGACAAGAGTAAAATGGCAAATGGAAATTCAACTTTAAAAGGTTGGAATGAGGAAATCAGAAAGCTTAAGACAAGCTATAAATTACAGAAGCACTGAATCACAGAATTAACCAGGTTGGAAAAGACCTTTGAGATCATCGAGTCCAACCTATGTTGAGTGGAATATTATACTGTTGAGTATAATCTTTACTCAAATTGAGTAGTGTGGGAGCTGTGAGAAGCCATCCTAGAAATAATAGGCATGTGGATAAGCACAATGCAAGGAGGAAGAGCCAGCACAGCTTTTGAGAGGGGATTAGTCCCCTGCAAATCTAGTCATTGAAGGAACCCTCAAAGGTCATCTGGTCCAACCCCACTGCAGGCAGCAGGGACACCTCCAACTAGGATCTGGCTACCCAGCTACACATCCATTCTGAGCTTGAATGTCTCCAGGCATGGCCTGTGCCAATATTTCACCACTCTCACTGTGCAGAACTTTTTCCTGATGTTTAACCTAACCCTGCCCTGCTCCAATTTCAAGCTGTTGCCTCTCATCCTATCACTCCAAGCCCTTCTAAACAGTCCCTCCCCAGCCCACCTGTAGGTCCCCTTCAGATGTTGAAATATAGCTCTAAGATCTCCCTGGAGCCTTCTCTTCTCCAGGCTGAACAACCCCAGCTCCCTCAGCCTGTCTTCCTTAAGGACATCTTCCTTATGTCCATTTTTTTCTGTCTCTCTTAGCACTGATGTCTCAAAAGTGCTAATTTGTATCTTTAATCCTCTTTTCACTGAGGGAGAATTTTGCCTGAGAGGAACACAGCAGGAGCTGAATGTGTCTGAGCTGAGATCCAAACTATGAGGGCATGCACCATATCCTGGTGATGACAAGGCACAGCCTTCATTTTGTGGCCCACAATAGGGACCTGGGCAGGCTGCAGAGGTGGGCACAAGCCAACCTCAGGAGGTTCAACAAGACCAAGGGCAAGGTCCTGCAGCTGGGTCGAGGCAATGCCAAGCACAAATGCAGGCTGGGCAGTGAGTGGCTGGAGAGCAGCCCTGAGGAGAGGGACTTGGGGGTGCTGCTGGAGGAGAAGCTCAACAGGAGCCAGCAGTGTGCACTTGCAGCCCAGAAAGCCAAGNAGGGAGTGCCAGGACTGGGGGGAATGGAGCAAAGCTGGAGGTGGGGAGAGTCAGGCTGGAGGTGAGGAGGAAGTTGTTGAGCATGAGAGTGGTGAGAGGCTGGAATGGGTTGCCCAGGGAGGTGGTTGAGGCCCCATCCCCTATAATGTTCAGACACTGGAAGGCCGCAATGAGTTCTCCTTGGAGCCTTCTCTTCTGCAAACTGAACTACCCCAACTCCCTCAGTCTCTCCTCACAGCAGAGCGGCTCCAGCCCTCTGAGCATCCTTGTAGCCCTTCTCTGAACATTCTCCATCACCTCCATATCCTTCTTGTAATAGAGGCTGCAGAACTGGATGCAGTACTCCAGGTGGGGTCTCACCAGAGTGGAGTAGAAAAGCTGATGTCTGTGAGACAAAATACTCCTGCTTTGCAAATGATGTAATGGTTTAACATCCACATTAGCACTCTGTCTGTGTTAGAGCCAAAGTATTCATTTCCCAACCTTTGGAATATCATAATTTTGCATCATTATGTAATATTCGAGGCAATAAAGCATCAATTTTTCAATAATAGGGTTTTCAACAGAGCGAGGGAGGAAATGAATGTTTACACAGGCCACTAGGTCTGTCTGAAACCATGTGCACTTCTTTCTGGTCTCTTGTTTCCATAAATAATAGATTGGCAGCTTCCTGGTTTCCAGAGGGAGATGTGAAACATATAAATGTTAGACAAATCAATTCAAGCATCCCAATTTCCTGTGCTGAATAGCTCTGGGTAAGGCTTTTATAGTTCTGACTAAAACTCATCATTTTAATTTGCTTGGGACTTTAAATGAGTCTGAGGGTGCTGGGGTAAAAAAAGGGGGGAAAGCCAAGGGGAAGAAAGGTGAAGAATCACAGAATCATTAAGATTGGAAAAGATCTTTAAGATGATCTAGTCCAACTGTAACCCAACTGCCAGGACCACGAAACTCAAGCACCACAGCTACAGCTTCTTGAACACCTCCAGGGATGGGGACTCCACTACCTCCCTGGGCAGCCTGCTCCAACTCCTCATAACTCTTACTAAAGAAGTTTTCCCTCATGTCCACCTTAAACCTTCCTTGGCACAACTCCAACTCATTGTGTCTCATCCTATTTGTGGTTACTTATGAGAAGAGACCAACACCAGGCAGCTGTAGAGAGCACTAAGATCTGCCCTCAGCTCTCTTCTCCACACTAAACACCTCCAGTTCCCTCAGCCACTCCTCGTGTGATGCCCTACAAACCCATCTTCAGCCTCATTCTCTTCTCTGGACATGCTCCAGCACCTCAATGTCTTTCCTATGCTGTGGTGCCCAGAATTAAACCCAGTACTCAAGCTGTGGCCTCACCAGGGATGAGTCCAGGGGCACCATCACTGCCTCGTTCCTGCTGTTGGTATTCTTGACCATTTGGGCACACTGCTGGCTCATGTTCAGCTGCCCACCAGCACCTCCAGATCCTTTTCCACTGGGCTACTTTCTAGCCACTCTGCCCCAAGCCTGTGGCATTGCTTTTCCTTTTTTAACATTTCATTTTCCTTCCTTCCTTTTCCTTTCCCCCTTTTTCCTGTCTCACTTTTTCCTCTCCCTCTCCCTCTCCCTCTCCCTCTCCCTCTCCCTCTCCCTCTCCCTCCCCTCCCGTGTTGTTTCAGACCAAGAGATGAGAAGTGAAGCCCTGCCTGTGAAATGAAAAACAAAAAAAAAGACATTTAGAAAAGAAACTTTTTCTGTATGCACAGAAATGTGCCCCAGACCAAACCCAGCTGCTGTGCACCATCTGCTCTCAATTTTTGCCCCAAAGTCCCAGCCCTGCCTAGCATTCCTAAACCCAGGCCCTCTGAGACTTTGCTTATATAAAAGCTAATAAACCAACTTTTGGTATACAACATCCTTCCCCTTCATTAATTATTTGTAGGCCAAACCATTTCTGTGGGGACTAAAAATGGGTCTTGTCCCCACGTGTCAAAGTGATCTCAAGTGTTACCCACGCTGCAGTTTGTGATGACACTGGCTTTGGTGTACAAGCATCTGACTCCAGTTCTGGAGCCCCTATGACAAGAGTGGTATCTGTGGAGAAACATCTACAGGTACCACTTATTAGTCTCTTTTTCAGTGTAGGACAAGGAGCAATGGATGCAAAGTGGAACCCAGGAACTTCCACCTCAACATGAGGAAAAAACTTCATTACAGTGAGGATGGCAGAGCCCTGGAGCAGGCTGCCCAGAGAGGTTGTGGATCTTTGATCACATTATGTGATTCTGTGCTCCACAACCTCCCTAGAGGTGTTCAAGGCCAGGTTGGATGAGGCTTTGAGTGACCTGTTCTATTGAGAGGTGTCCCTGCTGGGGGTGTGCAGCCTGCAGAAGAGGACGCTCAGGGCAGAGCTCATTGCTGTCTGCAGCTCCCTGCAGGGAGGCTGTGGCCAGCTGGGGTTGGGCTCTGCTGCCAGGCAGCCAGCAACAGAAGAAGGGGACACAGCCTCAAGCTGTGCCAGGGCAGGTCTAGGCTGGATGTTAGGAGGAAGTTGTTGGCAGAGAGAGTGATTGGCATTGGAATGGGCTGCCCAGGGAGGTGGTGGAGTCGCTGCCTGAAGGTGTTGAAGCCAAGCCTGTTTGGGGCACTTAGTGCCATGATCTGGTTGATTGTCTAGGGCTTGGTGCTAGGTTGGGCTGGATGAGCTTGGAGCTCTCTTCCAACCTGGTTGATTCTGATTCTAATATTACAGCTGTAAGAGAGGAAGCAAAACCATTTCAAGATGGCCAGAGGTCTGGACACAGCTGTGCTCAGTGGTCTTTGGGAAAGTACTTGGGCTGGAGCATAAAGAATCATGAATAAAGCAGAGAAATGTTGAGAGCTGGACCAATTTCCACCTTCTTGTTGTAATTTCATGGAGCTGATGCTTCAGTGGTGTGCTGAGTAATCACCCAATCCCATGATCCAACCAAAAGGAGACCTTACACTGTCAATTACAGAGACTCAGAGGTGCTAAATGTATATTTTGCAAGCTGCCAGATGACTCTGTGTTAATAAAGCCATCAAACTGCTATTATTATTATAGAGACCACATAATGTGCTAGTTTGTGTCAGACAGCTGTTGTTGAAGAACAGCATAACTTTCAGAAAGGTTATGCCTTGAAGGTACATTTAATGGCAGAACAGTGTATTGCCTCCCCTAAAATTAATCCAGGCAAGAACAAAAGCAAGGCCAACAGAGCAGGGTGTGAGTGCTGGCTGAAAAGAGCTCTGCAGAGCAGGAGTTCACACGATGTCACCCCTTCCCAAGGCTAACTTTGTTACTGTAGCTGATAATACAACCACAGAACTTTAGAGGTTGGAAAGGACCTCCAGAAATCATCCAGTCCAACCCCCCCTGCCAAAGCAGAGTCCCCTAGGATAGAGCACACAGGAATGCATCCAGGTGGGGTTGGAAAGTCTCCAGAGAAGGAGACTCCACAACCTCTCTGGGCAGCCTGCTCCAAGGCTCTGCCACTCTCACCATAAAGAAGTTTCTCCTCCTGTTGAGCTGAAACCTTCTCTGTTCCAGTTTGCATCCATTGCTCCTTGGCTTATTGCTGTGCACCACCCAAAAGAGCTTGGCCCTCTCCACTTGACACTCACCCCTCAGCTATTGACAGATATTGCTCAGCTCTCCTCTCAGCCTTCTCTTCTCCAGACTAAACAGCCCCAAGGCTCTCAGTCTGTCTCCATAGAGGAGGTGTTCAAGTCTCCCAGTCATCCTCATTGCTCTCTGCTGGACTCTCTCCCGCCCGTCCCTGCTTCTCCTGAACTGAGGAGCCCAAAACTGGATGTAGTATTCCAGGTGTGGTCTCAGTAAGGCAGAGTAGAGGGGCAGAAGAACATCCCTCGCCCTGCTGGCCACACTTTTTCTGCTGCCCCCCAGGATACCATTGGCTCTCTTGACCACAAGGGCACACTGCTGTCTCTCAGGGAGCAGAATGGGGAATAGCAACTGAGGCTGGGGAGGGTAAGAGTCCTGCTGGTGCTTTGCAGGCTCAAGCCTGAGGCTTGTAAGCAGCAGAGTCTCGGATTACTACTGGGGACTGCTGTCCCATCGCTGTATGGGGTGCTGCTACTGGGAGGCTGGAATAGAGGGGATGAAATCTTTCCATTTAGTGAGCTGCTTTGGCATCAGCAATTCTCAGCTGCCCACCATCTATTTCAGCAGCTGGGCTGTGTGTTTTCTTGGCTGGCTGCAGCACAATGAGTAGATTGCTAGCACTGAGCCACTGCAGGCTGAGTGATTAGCTGTGACAGACAGAAAGGGTTATGCCTAAAGTGCTCCTGAGACTCTCCTTGCTTTATTGATTCATTCCCCACCCCTCCCCTCACTGCTTATACTGGGTGCAGCACCAACAACCACTCTAGGTCAAGCCACATTAGCCCTAGTTCCAACCTTCCTTAAGACTCAGATTTATGCATTCAATTAAGGGAGTTTACAGCCTGTTTGGCTTTGTTGCTGTTGTTATTGTTGTTATTTATTCCTGTCTGTCTTTAGCTGCACTCCAACCCGTTCCAGGGTCGTTAGGGAGGTTCCTTCTGGCAGTGTTTAGGCTGAACGATATGATGGCAGGAGGTGCCACATAAATCTTCCCTTCTGTCCTTCCCCCACCTGACAGTTATTGATGTGGGCCCTGCATGTCTCAGCAGCTTTGACTGTGTTATGTAACTTTCCCCTTTATTCTATTTCCAAGTAATTCTGACACTGAAGAGTGAAGAAAACTCTTCTCTTATTTAATTATCATTTTCCCATTGTAAACCAGATCTTATCAGAAGAAAGAAGCTCTACACTTATTCTTATGAAATATTATGGTCTCTTTTCTCCATCCTAACTCATGGTTTGATGGCTTAGGGCTGACTTACAATTTTCATATGCCTGTGTCTGTACAAAGGGCAGGGGAAGACATAATCAGGTTTGTGGTGTGGGCAGAAAGTCTGCAACATGCAAGATCTTTAGCAAAATACCCCAGGAGTCCAAACAAGGTACAGTAAGCAAATTATCCTGGAACAAATCATCTGGTATCTAATTGAATTCCCTCCCATCAATCTGAAGGCTACCTGTAGTGTGCTCTGTGCTTGATGGAAATTACAGCTGGTGATTAATTGTCAGGCATAAAGCAGCTGAAAGAATATGTATGGAGGCATATTATAGACAATATTGTTAGGGACTTCCTGTTGCAACTCTGAATGATACCAAATAGTCCTGTAAAGCATTAGTGTTCAAGGCAGAGAAGATTTTTGACCTCTCAGGAAAGCCACATGAAGGAAATTCAGGCAGTGGTAGTCTACAGTTAGGGAAGAAGTAGTTTGGGGTTTCTCTCTCCCAGTTTTCAATGCATCTATAAATTAGAAAACTTTTCCTCCCATTGGTCTGCCTTTGCCTTGGGAATATTTCTGAACTGCCACTCTGATATTTTTGAACTCATTAAGGTCTGTTCTGGATTCCATCCTCTGCCTTTTAGCTTAAATATATATATATATATATATTCTATATTCATAAATGACTCAGAAGAAAAGGGCTTGGGCGTGCTGGTGGATGAGAAGCTCAATATGAGCCAGCAGTGTGCACTTGCAGTTCAGAAAGCCAACCATGTCCTGGGCTGCAGCAAAAGTGGGGGCAGCAGGGCAAGAGAGGTGATTCTGTCCCTTTACTCCACCCAGGTGGAGAATTGTGGCCAGCAGACTGAGGGAAGTGATTCTGTCCGTCTGCACTTCTCTGGTGAGAACTCACCTGGAGCACTGTGTCCAGTTCTGGAGTCCTTGTTGCAGGAAAGATCTGGAGGTGCTGGAACATGTCCACAGAAGGGCCACAAGGATGCTCAGAGGGCTGGAGCTGCTCTGCTGTGAGGACAGGCTGAAAGACTTGGGGCTGTGCAGTCTGGAGAGGAGAAGGCTCTGAAAAGACCTTATTGTAGCCTTCCAGTATCTGAAGGGGGCTACAAGAAAGCTGGGGAAGGACTTTTTAGGGTGTCAGGTAGTGATAGGATTGGGGGGGAATGGATCCAAGCTAGAGGAGGACAGATTTAGATTAGATGTTAAGAAGAAGTTCTTCAGCATGAGAGTGGTGAGAGCCTGGCACAGGTTGCCCAGGGAGGTGGTGGAAGCCTCATCTCTGGAGGTTTTTAAGTCCAGGCTGGATGTGGTTGTGGACAGCCTGATCTAGTGTGAGGTGTCCCTGCCCATGGCATGGACATTGGAGCTAGATAATCCTTGAGGTCCCTTCCAGCCCTAACAATTCTGTGATTTGGTGAGTTGCAACACATCTGTTGATAGATTATTTTCCTCTGAGATCTCCTTGTGGATACTTCAGATCAATATCCTGAGTAATAGGAGAGAGAAGATTTAGAACTAATCACTTCCTAATGTGCCTGACCAACTCTGAGGTGATTCACCTATTGCTGTCTTGGAGACCTGGAAGCTAGGACAGCTTCTGCTTCTTTTGCTGTAGAGCTGCATGAAAAGCAAGAGGATTTCTTAGGCAAAGCTTTTCTTTAGTCTTATGAAACAAAACACTCAATGAAGAGAAAAGAAATTCAGAACAGGCAAAACACCACAGAGCATCCTATGGCGAGGAGTTGGAACTAGATGATGTTTGAGGTCCCTTCCAAACCTAAACTATTCTATGATTCTCTGACTGTATTTTTCTGAAAGAAAAAAAAACACAGAGAGAGAGTTCATAGAAGAATTGTACTAAGTGTTAGTGGTTTTGGTAAAACAAAACATGAGGGAATGGACTGGACTGGAAGACAGTTTAGTGCTTCACTTAATGAGCTGAGAAAGAGGCGGTAGCCAGGTGGGGTTGGGCTCTGCTGCCAGGCAGCCAGCAACAGAACAAAGGGACACAGTCTCAAGCTGTGCCAGGGCAGGTCTAGACTGGATGTTAGGAGAAAGTTGTTGGCAGAGAGAGTGATTGGCATTGGAATGGGCTGCCCAGGGAGGTGGTGGAGTGGCCGTGGCTGGAGGTGTTGAAACCAAGCCTGGATGAGGCACTTAGTGCCATGGTCTGGGTGATTGGGCAGGGCTGGGTGCTAGGTTGGGCTGGATGAGCTTGGATGTCTCTTCCAACCTGGTTGATTCTATGATTCTATGTGAGTATATAGACGTGAACTGTCTCTCCTCAACTTGGGTTTCCCTATCTCTCTGTGCAGTGTGAAGGTGTCAGTATTGTCAACATGGGCATTTGGTGGTTCTCAGCATCTCTACAGCAAAAATCCTCAAGCAAAATTAACTTCACTGTTGGAGTTCTTCATCTTCCTGTAGAAATAAGTTCCTCTGTTTACAGAAAAGCAAAATCTTTGGTGTAGTCACAGTGCAGGGGCTGGTGAGGCTGCTAGGGTTGGTTCTATCTTTTCACCCTACAAATTTCAGTACAGGCTGGAGCACCTCTGCTATGAGGATAGTCTGAGGGAGCTGAGGGCATTCAGCCTAGAGAAGACTCTGGGGGGACCTTAGAGCTGCCTGCCAATAGCCAAATCATATCATAGAATCATAGAATCAAGCAGGTTGGAAGAGACCTCCAAGCTCACCCAGCCCTAGCCAATCAACCAGACCATGGCACTAAGTGCCTCATCCAGGCTTTGCTTGAACACCTCCAGAGACCTTACAGGAAGGCTGCAAAGGGAGTTTTCATAAGGGTGTCCAGCAATAGCACAAGGGGGAATGGATTGAAGCTGAGGGAAGCAGGGTTAAACTGGAGCTGAGGAAGAAGTTTCTTCAGCACAAGGATGATGAGACTAGAATAAGCTGCCCAGAGAGGTTGTGGATGCTTGCTCCCTGGGGATGCTCAAAGCAAATTTGGATGAGACCTTGAGCAGCCCAGTCTAGTGCAGAGACATCCCTGCCTATGGTTGGGATGTTGAATAAATAGAATCAATGAACCAGGTTGGAAGAGACCTCCAGGATCATCCAGTCCAACCTAGCACCCAGCCCTATCCAATCAACCAGACCATGGCACTAAGTGCCTCATCCAGGCTTTTCATGAACACCTCCAGGAACGGTGACTCCACCACCTCCCTGGGCAGCCCATTCCAATGCCAATCACTCTCTCTGGGAAGAACTTCCTCCTGGCATAGATGATCTCTCATGTCCCTTCCAACCTGAGCCATTCTGTAATTCTGTGTTAATGTTTATTTAGATTTACTTTCAAATGAATAATTGTTGAGCAATAGCTCTCCAAAGCAGAATGAAAACAATTCTCTGGGAGCACTTTTGTTGTTGCTGTTGTTGTTGCAGATGGCAATCAACTTGCACCAATTGTTTGAAATTGTCTCCGTTTTCAGAACCAGCAATTAAAACAGTGTGATTGCTATGATGATCAGCACAGCTAGCAAGTAGTAACTCCAGCATACCAATCCTTGCACTCTATGTCAGTTGTAGATCAAGTTTAGCTAAGGTTTATCTGATAGGAATCCAGAAAAGTAAACTTTCAAATGTAAGTTTGTGTTTCACTTGCAATCAGCTCCAACGCTTCAGGAGATCCAGAGACCTCCTGCTGGAGAGAGTCCAGTGGAGAGCCACGAGGATGACTGGGCACTTGAGCATCTCCCCTATGGAGAGAGACTGAGAGCCCTGGGGCTGTTTAGTCTGGAGAAGAGAAGGCTGAGAGGAGACCTGAGCAATGTCTATCAATTGTTGAGGGGTGGGTGTCAAGTGGAGGGGGCCAAGTTCTTTCTGGTGGTCAGCAGCAATAAGCCAAGGAGCAATGGATACAAACTGGAACAGAGAAGGTTCGGCTTAACATGAGGAGAAACTTCTTTAGGGTGAGGCTGCCAGAGCCCTGGAGCAGGCTGCCCAGAGAGGTTGGGAGTCTCTTTCTCTGGAGACTTTCCAACCCCATCTGGATGCATTCCTATGTGCCTTACCCTAGGAGATCCTGCTCTTGCAGGGGGCTTGGACTGGATGATCTCTGGAGGTCCCTTCCAAGCTCTAAGATTCTATGATTCTGTGATCTCCATTGTGGGTTTGTTGTTTGGTTGGTTGGTTTTTTTTTGATCTTGAAGTGCAATTTAGATGAAACATCCTAGGTAAAACACCTTAGAAAAGAAATAACCCAAACCCTCCCTGAGCAGCTGATAGGCACAAAGAGAGCTTTTGGGCCCTCGTCCCTGTTGCGTCAGCTGCCTCTTCACCACCAGATAAGTCATTATCATCTCACTAAATCCAAAATCAGTGCTGTTCTGTGCAAAGCATCATTTCCTTCAGATGCTTCTTCATTTTTAAGGCTGACACCTCTTGACATGATGGCAGCTGACGATAGGGCTAAGGAGGATTAGTCAAGAGGGTCTGACATCCCAGTGAAGCTTGGATGGGGAGCCTGACCCCTGCGCGCTGTCGTTGCAGAAGCCACCTCCTTACGTCTTCTGTTATGAAATAATCTTTTTGTTACACTTCTGATCAGCATAACCAAAAAAAGACAAGCTAGGTAGTGTTTAGTGTTTCTCCTTAGCAACTGCTCTTCAGCTGAGCCACGTTCATCCTGCCAGCAGGGAAGCAGGCTCTATTTCTGGGTGGCAGAGATCACAGCTTCACTCGGCTGCCTTCCACAAATAGCAGGGAAATTCGTCAAGGTTTTCTGTACATTCTCTCCTTTTCCCCTCCATGCAAACCCGTGCAGACTGCTGAGGATAGTGAGCAATACCAGCAACAAAGAGGGTGATGTAATGGTCTGTGATGCCTGGCCCTGCGTCTCCTTAGGGCAGGACATGATAGACCTGTAAGCCTACTCCAGTCGTGATCCCATGCATGTGGCCAAATAGTGTAGCATGCGGAGAGGATCTGATGACACACAGGCTCTGCCAGTTGGAAAGGATATCAAGAGATATCAAGAGCCTTGGAGCAGGCTGCCCAGAGAGGTTGTGGAGTCTCCTTCTCTGGAGACTTTCCAACCCCACCTGGATGCGTTCCTGTGTGCCTTACCCTAGAAGATCTTGCTTTGGCAGGGAGGTTGGACTGGATGATCTCTGGAGGTCCCTTCCAACCTCTGAGGTTCTGTGATTCTGTGATTTACTGTAGCCATAGGAGTTAGCAAGATGGGATTTTCCCTGGGTTGATTTTCAAGTGGATTTTGATGGAAGAGGAAATGTTTGGAGGTTTTTGTTTCTTGCTGGGTTTTGTTGTTGTGGTGGTGGGTTTGGAGGTTTGGTGGGTTTGAGTTTGTTTCATACAATAGAATCATAGAATAGTTTAGGTTGGAAGGGACCTTGAAGCTCATCCAGTTCCAACCCCCAGCCATAGGCAGGGACATGTCCCACTAGATTGCTCAAGGCCTCATCCACCCGGGTCCTGAACACCTCCAGGAAGGCTGGAGAGATCACCCGAAGATCACATTGGGTGATTCTGTGCTCCACAACCTCCCTGGGCAACCTGTGCCAGTGTCTCACCATCTTCACTGGAAAGAACCCTTTCCTAACACCTAGTTTGAATCTCCCCTCTGCCAGTGTAAACCCATTCCTCCTCGTCCTGTCCTTACCAACCAATCTCTTTGGACAATCCTTTCCAGACTCTTGCCACCCTCATAGTGAAGAATTGCTCCCTCAGATCCAATCTAAACCTATTCTCCTTCAATTTAAATCCATTCTCCCTTGTCCTGCTGCTAGACACCCTCATGAAAATTCCCTCTCCAGCCTTCCTGTAGGATCCCTTCAGTTACTGGAAGGTCTTCTTGGAGTCTTCTCCAGGCTGAACAATCCCAGTGCCCTTAACCTATGTTGTGTTTTGGTTTTACAATTGGGATTAGTTAAGTGATGAGGCAATGGAGTATTACTAACAGCATTAGAGGAGCTTACATGTCTTAGTTTCTGCTCATCTCTAACTGCATAGTCCCCTGCTGGACTTCACTGGAGTGAAGAATTTCCCTGGGTGCTGTTGTGTACAGGAGTTGAGGTTAAGTGTCAAGCAGAATCTAAATCAAAGCAATCATCAGGCTTTTTTTCTGCCTACTTTCTGGGGTAGGCAGACATTCCAGTTTCAGTTAAGTGTAAGATGCTAAACCTTAGGGACCTGCTGTGGTCTGTGGACTGCCTCAAAATCTATGTGCAGTGTCGTGGTTTGAGGGGTTTCCAGGTTATCCCAGGCTTGGTTAGCTTGTGGCCTCAAATTGGGGCATGCAGAATGCANTTCAGATGCTGGAAGGCCACAAGAAGGTCACCTGGGAGCCTCCTCTTCTGCAGCCTGCACAGCCCCAACTCTTTCAGTCTGTGCTCACAGCAGAGCTGCTGCAGCCCTCTCAGCATCCTCTTGGCCCTGCTCTGGACACTCTCCAGCATCTCCACAGCCCTCTTGCCATATGGGCTGCTCCAGAACTGGATGCAGTACTCCAGGTAGAGTCTCAGCAGAGTGGAGCAGAGGAGGAGAATCACCTCCCTGGCCCTGCTGGTCACACTTCTGCTGCAGCCCAGGCTCTGTTTGGCTTTCTGGGCTGCAAGTGCACACTGCTGGCTCATGTTGAGCTTCTCATCCACCAGCACCTCCAAGTCTCTCTATTCAGGGTTGCAGTGTGTGCAGATGTGTGGCATTGTCCCAGCAGTGTGGCTTCTCCATCAGTACCATGCAAGCCTGTGGATTGAACAGGCTGAGTTTGCACTGAATGGAGGTAAAGTGAGGTTAGAAACATGCAAGCACTATTTTTCTTGCTGTCTCTGACCTCATGGACTCCACTAATGCATTGCAACGAGGCTGCCAAGCCTTCTCTTCTAGGCACCTCAGTGTACATGGGAGCATCACATGGAAGTGCCACTGGACTGGGAGCAAAAGGCAGTTTGAATGTCAAAGAGCTTCAAGGCTGTCTGAAATTAGCTTGAGCCTGGCTGCTTATGTGAGATTCTCCTCCCTAATCACTATCACAGGCAGCTGAAACTGAACTCCAGAGCATGTTCTTGTAAGGGGGCAAAGGGAGGCAGATCCTCAGCTGTTATCTAACTCTTGGTGAGCTGAGAATCTTCTGTACTTCATATGACAGAATCACAGAACCTTAGAGGTTGGAAGGGACCTCCAGAGATCATCCAGTCCAACCCCCCTGCCAAAGCAGCGTCACCTATGGTAGGGCACACAGGAATGCATCCAGATGGAGTTGGAAGGTCTCCAGAGGAAACTCCACAACGTCTCTGGGCAGCCTACTCCAGGACTCTGGCTGCCTCACCCTGAAGAAGTTTCTCCTCATGTTGAGCTGAAACCTTCTCTGTTCCAGTTTGCATCCATTGCTCCTTGGCTTATTGCTGTGCACCACCCAAAAGAGCTTGGCCCCCTCCACTTGACACCCACCCCTCAACAATTGATAGACATTGCTCAGGTCTCCTCTCAGCCTTCTCTTCTCCAGACTAAACAGCCCCAGGGCTCTCAGTCTCTCTCCATAGAGGAGATGCTCAAGTGCCCAGTCATCCTCGTGGCTCTCCACTGGACTCTGTCCCGCAGGTCTCTGTCTCTCCTGAGCTGTGGAGCCCAATCACTTTGCTGACCTCAGCAAAGCATGAAGATGTAAGATGCCCAGGACATGCCCCATGTATTTTACTGTGACATCTTACTATTTTTATTGTTTGCTAAAACATTTTTTGTGGGTTAAGGTTTTGGTTTTTTTGAAGTTATCCTTTGAAGATGCTGATTTTATATAGATTTCACTATAAAGTGGGGAGATGGTCATGGTGCTGGAACACCTCTGCTAGAGGACAGGCTGATGGAGCTGGGGTTGTTCAGCCTGGAGAAGAGAAGGCTCCATGGAGACCTAAGAGCTGCCTGCCAGTATCTGAAGGTTGCTACAGAAGGATGGAAAGAAACTTTCCAAAGGCCTGGAGGGGCAATAGCTTCAAGCTAGAGAAGTGCAGATTTAGATTGGGTATTAGGAACAAGTTCTTTACCATGAGAGTGGTGGAACACTGCAACAGGTTGCTTGGGCAAGTGGCTGGGGTCCCATCCCTGGAAATATTCAAGGTGATGCTCAACAGGGCTCTGGGCAACCTGATCTAGTGGAGGATGTCACTGCTGAGTGCAGAAGGATTGGGTTGGATGAGCTTTGGAGGTCCCTTCCAACCCAGACTATTCTGTGATTCTCTGATTTATTGTTTGCAGATGTTTTCTGTGCTGTGGCAGCAGTGAAGATTTTATATCCTTAACACATCCCAAGGTGGCCATAAATATTTGTACAGCTCTGCTGTGCTCATTTGCAGCTGAGGAATCAAAGACTAAATTAATTCTTTGTTAGCTATGGAATCATAGAATGGTTTGGTTTGGAAGCAGCCTTCCAGTACCTGAAGGGGGACTACATGAAGGCTGCAGAGAGACTGCAAAGGGCTTCAGTGATAGGATGAGGGCAATGGCTTGAGATGAGAGAAGAGCAGATTTAGAGTGGATGTGAGGAACAAGGTTTTCAGCATGTGGGTGAGAATGATCAGGGGCCTGGAACACCTATGCTACAAGGACAGACTGAAGGAGCTGGAGGTATTCAGCCTGGAGAAGAAAAGGCTCTAGAAAGACCTAAAAGCAGTCTGGCAGGACCTGAAGGGGCTCCTAGCAGGCTGCAGAGGGACTGTTTGCAAAGGCCTGCAGGGACAGGACAAGGGCAATGGTTTGAAATGAGAGCAAAGCAGATTGAGATTGGATATGAGGAGCAAGTTCTGCACCAGGAGGGTGCTGCAACACTGCAACAGGTTGCCCAAGGAGGCAGTTGAGGCCTCGTCCCTGGAGATCTTCAAGGCCAGGCTTAGCAAGCCTCTGAGCAAGCTACAAGACCTCATTGCTGTCTACAACTACCCAAAGGGAGGCTGTAGCCAGGTGGGGTTGGGCTCTGCTGCCAGGCAAGCAGCAACAGAAGAAGGGGACACAGCCTCAAGTTGTGCCAGGAGAGGTCTAGGCTGGATGTTAGGAGGAAGTTGTTGGCAGAGAGAGTGATTGGCATTGGAATGGGCTGCCCAGGGAGGTGGTGGAGTCACTGTCCCTGGAGGTGTTGAAGCCAAGCCTGGCTGGGGCACTTAGTGCCATGGTCTGGTTGATTGGCCAGGGCTGGCTGGTGGATGAGCTTGGAGCTCTCTTCCAACCTGGTTGACTCTATGATTCTAAGGTCAGGCTAGACAAGGCTCTGAGCAGGCTGCTGTAGTAGAGGATGTCCCTGCTGACTGCAGGATGTCTCTGTTGTCTTGGTGCACTTAGGGGTTACAGCTGCGCAGTGTCCTAGGTCTAACTGCAGGTTCTGTAAAGTGCCTGCCTTAAAGCTACGTCAGCAAGTCAATAGTGAGCTGGTTCCCACTGAGCACAAAATCTGCTAAGCTTCATCTTCTGAGGAAGGATGTCTGCCCCCTTGACAAAGACATTGCTTGTTTGCATGAGGCACTGCTTTTAGCCTCTTAATCTTTCGGTGGCTCTAGGGAGGAGCAGTGACGTTCTGCATCAGTAACCCTTCACACTGAATATCTGTCAAGAGTGGTACTCTGCACCTCCCTTGTCTGCTCCTGCTGCAAATGTTCTGTAGCTTTTCTGTCCTTGACTAGGGTCCTTCATAGAATCGTAGAATCAAGCAGGTTTGAAGAGACCTCCAAGCTCATCCAGTCCAACCTCTCACCCTATCCAATCAAACAGACCAGAAGAGCCCAACCCCACCTGGCTACAGCCTCCCTTCTGGTAGTTAGAGACAGCAGTGAGGTCTGCCCTGAGCCTCCTCTTCTGCAGGCTGCACACCCCCAGCTCCCTCAGCCTCTCCTCACAGGGCTGTGCTCCAGGCCCCTCCCCAGCCTTGCTGCCCTTCTCCAAACACCTTCCAGCACCTCAGCATCTCTCTGCAATGGAGGAGCCCAGAACTGGACACAGCACTCCAGGGGTGTCCTGAGCAGTGCTGAGCACAGGGGTGGGCAGAAGAACCTCCCTTGTCCTGCTGCCCACACTGCTCCTGAGCCAGCCCAGGATGCCATTGGCTCTGCTGCCCACCTGGGCACACTGCTGGATCATGTTCAGCTCCTATCTCCCAGTACCCCAGGTCCCTTTGTGCCTGGCTGCTCTCAGTCACTCTGTCCCCAGCCTGTAGTGTTGCTTCCCTTGCCTCTTGCTCATCTCTGCCCAGATGGAAGATTGACATTTCCAGAATGATACTTCTGGAAGTTTCATGGAGGTGTTGATGGGCTTGGTGCTGGGGGGATGCAGCTTGGAGAAGAGGAGGCTTAGAGGGGACCTTATCACTGTCTACAATTGCATAAAAGGAAGTTGTAGTCAGGTGGGGGTCAGGCTCTTCTCCAGGCAATTTGTGACAGGACAAGAGGGCATGGTTTGAAGCTGTGCCATGGGAGCTATAGGTTGGATGTTAGAATCATAGGATCATAAAATCATAGAATCAAGCAGGTTGGAAGAAACCTCCAAGCTCATCCAGTCCAACCTAGCACCCAGCCCAATCAACATAGAAGCACGACATAGAATCAACATAGGAAGGACTTCCTCATGGAAAGTTAGAGCAAGTCCAGAGAAGGCCATGAAGATGCTCATAGAGTTGCAGCAGCTCTGCTTAAAGGACAGGCTATAAGAGTTGGGGCTCTGCAGAAGAAGAGAAGGTTTGGAGGAGGCCGTGGAGTGGCTTTCCAGCATGTGAAGGGGGCTACAGGAGGGCTGGGGGGGACTATTGACAAGGTCGTGTAATGACAGGAGGAGGGGGAATGGGTTTGAACTGGCAGAGGGGGGATTGAAACTGGATGTTAGGAAGAAGTTCTTTTGAGTGAGGGTGGTGAGACACTGGCACAGGTTGCTTAGGGAGATTGTGGAGATCTAAGATCACATTGGGTGATTCTGTGCTCCACAACCTCCCTGAGGGTGTTCAACACCAGGTTGGATGAGGCCTTGAATGACCTGTTCTAGTGGGAGGTGTCCCTGCCAATCAGCCAGACCATGGCACTAAGTGCCCCAGCCAGGCTTTGCTCGAACACCTCCAGGGATGGTGACTCCACCACCTCCCTGGGCAGCCCATTCCAATGCCAATCACTCTTTCTGGCAACAACTTCCTCCTAATATCTAGCCTAGACCTCCCCTGGTACAACTTGAGTCTGTGTCCCCTTGTTCTATTGCTGGTTGCCTCGGAGAAGAGATCAACCCCCACCTGACTATGAGGGGGGACAGTCTCAAGCTGTGCCAGGGCAGGTCTAGGCTGGATGTTAGGAGGAAGTTCTTGACAGAGAGAGTGATTGGCATTGGAATGGGCTGCCTGGGGAGGTGGTGGAGTCACCATCCCTGGAGGTGTTTAAAAAGAGACTGGATGGGGCACTTAGTGCCATGGTTTAATTGATTAGGAAATGTTGGGTGATAGATTGGGCTGGATGATCTGGAAGGTCTTATTTAACTTGACTGACTCTGTGATTCTGTGAAATGTTGCTAAGCTCAAATGCAGTGCAGTAGAGTTGCTTAGAGGACCAAGAAAATCTATGATGATTCTGAAGTTGCTTCTGCTTCTCTGGGGCATGCTTTTAGTTCCCCTCCTGGAGGATTTCTGAGGCTTGACAGAAGGACAGATAAAAGAGGTCCCTCACCAAAGTATTTTAGGAGGCATTACACCAGGACAGCATATGCAAATCCCATATGTCTGAAGGAGTTTCTGAAGGCCTTCTGCAGTTCTAGGAAGAAGCCAGATGCTTTTCTGTATCTGTACAAAAGCTACCATGGTAAACCTTAATTTCTTAAGATAGCTACATTCTGGTCAGCTTCCATTCCAGGAGAACTTGTCCTGCACAGCGCTCTCCTGTTCCGCTCATATGATAGCTTACGTGGACGAAGCCTTCCTCTCCTCTCCCTGCCATGGCACCAGTACTTTCCTCATCAACTCTCTGTCTCTCTTCAGAGAGTATTGGCTTTCAATTCTCTGCCTCTAAAACCTCCTTTTCTTCTATTTTTATCCACAGAGCCTAAGAAAGAAGTTTTGGTGCTCTGCACAGAGAAGCTGTGGACCTCATCCCTGGGACATTTTGAGACCAACACTGAATGAGGTATTGAATACCCTGGGCTGGTGGGAGATATCCCTGTCCATGGCAGGGTGGGTGGAACTGGGTGGTCTGTAAAGTCCTTTCCACAGCCATTCTGTGATTCTACAGCAGCACAGCAAATGCAGATCATTTTTAGCTGTAATAGCATCCAGACATTCAGAGCCATTAAAAAGCACAGGAATAAAACCTCTCAGAGAAGAAGTTCCCCCTCCTGTTCCCGTGGCACCTCCTCTGCTCCAGCAGGCCTCCAAGCTCATCCAGTCCAACCTATCACCCAGCCCTGCCCAATCAGCACAGAATCAACATAGGAAGCACTTCCTCATGGAAAGTTAGAGCAAATCCAGAGGAGGAACACAAAGATGCTCAGAGGGCTGTAGCAGCTCTGCTATAAGGACAGGCTACAACAGTTGGGGCTCTGCAGCCTGGAGAAGAGAAGGCTTCAAGGAGGCTTTATAGTAGCCTTCCAGTATCTGAAGGGAGCTACAGGAGGGTTGGGGAGGGACTGTTGACAAGGTCTTGGAATGACAGGAGGAGGAGGAATGGGTTTGAACTGGCAGAGGGGAGATTTAGACTGGATGTTAGAAAGTTCTTTGCAGTGAGGGTGGTGAGACACTGGCACAGGTTGCCCAGGGAGGCAGTGGAGCACAGAATCCCCCAATGTGATCTTTCGTCACACTGGGTCATTCTGTGCTTCACAACCTCCCTGGAGCTGTTCAAGGCCAGGTTGGATGAGGCTTTGAGTGACCTGTTCTACTGGGAGGTGTCCCTGTCTATGGTAGGGTATTGGAACTGGATGATTCTTAAGTTTCCTTCCAACCTAAACCATTCTATGATTCTACAGTTCTATGATTCCCTCCTGTTCCTTGGCACCTCCTCTGCTGCAGCTTGCCCCCTGTGTCCCTTGTGCTGCCCTTGGCCAGCCCTGAGCAGAACCTGCCTGCATCCTGCCCACACTGCCCTGCACATCTTTAGCACAGCACTAAGGGCAGCCCTCAGGCTCTTTTGCTCCAAGCTCCCAGCCCCAGCTCCCTCAGCCTGGCCTCACAGGAGGTGTTCACTGTCTGCAGCAGCCCTGGGGCTCTGGCCTGGACTCTCACAAGCAGTTTCCCAATGTTCTCCTTGACCTGAGGAGTCCTGAACTGGACACAAGATTCCAGATGTGGCCTCCCCAGGGCAGAGTAGAGGGAGAGAAGGGGGACAGTTCAAAAGGGACATAGAAATGCTTGAGAGAGTCCAATGCAGAGCCACAAAGATGCTGAAGGGAATGGAACATCTCTGTTAGGAGGAGAACCTGAGGGAGCTGGGGCTGTGCTGCTGGGAGCAGAGGAGCCTGAGAAGTGACCTCAGCAATGGTTATCAATATGTGCAGGGTGAGTGCCAGGATGCTGGAGCCAGGCTCTGCTGGGTGATGCCCAATGCCAGGACAAGAAGCAGTGGGTGGAAACTGAGGCATAGGAAGTGTCATTTAAACATGAGGAGGATTTTCTTCCCTGTGAGGGTGCCAGAGCCCTGGCACAGGCTGCCCAGGGGGTTGTGGAGTCTCCCTCTCTGGAGATATTCAAACCCTGCCTGGATGTGTTCCTGTGTGAGCTGCTCTAGGTGCTGCTGCTCTGGCAGGGGGGTTGGGCTGGATGAGCTTTGGAGGTCCCTTACAGCCCCTGACATTCTGTGATGCTGTGATAAGCACAGCCCTTCTAATCCACCCCAGAATGCCCTTGGCCTCCTTGGCCACAAGGACATATTGCTGGCTCCTGCTCATCCTCTTGCCCTCCAGGACCCCCAGGTCCTTTTTCCTTGAGCTGTTCTCCAACAGATCAGCCCACAACCTATCCTGGTCCTGTTTCATTGACTCTAGTAAGTCTTACAGCAAAACAACCTGAAGAAACAATCCAAAAAGCAAACAAATAAGAGCTTACAGGTGGAGGACAATTATCATCAGCATGCAGAGGACTGTTTTGTTGTGTTGATGTTTCCTTGTGCTAAATAAGCTGTGACAAATAGGAATGCATGTTCAGGCTGAGTACCCATGGGAAGCAAGCAGTCCTTAGCAGATTTGTGTGTCAAGTCTTCATAGCTTCCATATGACCTGGCAGAAGAGGCTCCTAAGAAAGCAGTTACTGCCCATGGAAAGGTGGTTGGGGAGCACCAACCAAATGGAAAATTCTCTTCTGAGTTAAGCAGATTGTAGACAAATCCTGCTCCAGTATCTCCTGTTCTTTCTGAGCTGAAGGCTTCACAGTGCAAGCAGTAACAGATGTTCCTGAGCTGTAGATTTGACAGCCAACATCACAAGACTGCAGATCACTTCCACACCAATCCATCTGTTGAGATAAGTTGTGCTTCCAGTGGTGCACTGCCTCTGCCATAAACGACTTCAGGAAATTTCAGACTTCATATGGAGCCAAAATCGAATCAGAGGGTGGATCAAACAGCCCTGAAAGACAGAAAGGGAGAGAGTAAGATCCTGTGTTAACCTTGTGCAATTTGAAGGTTGTTTACCTACCACCAAGGACAGTGCACAAGACTAAGGAATTTAAAGGATGCTGTGGTTCTTGTGTCAAGTCCTGGAAGCAAGAAGAGGCCAACAGAAATGTGTGCAGTAGGGATCTTTGTGCTAAGTGATCTCTCAAAGAAGCAGGACTGACAATGAGGCCATAGAAGTCACCTTAAGAATGCTGACAATGCCAAGGGGAGGAGAATGGATCCTCACCTATGGCATGAACCAAGATCACAGGCTCACAGGATGTCAG
>WAAF01016658.1:72971-123706 GCA_013400475.1 Tricholaema leucomelas | reverse complement strand
CAGAACTGGACACAGCACTCAAGGTGTGGCCTGACCAGTGTTGAGTACAGGGGAAGAAGAACCTCCCTTGTCCTGCTGGCCACACTGCTCCTGATACAGCCCAGGATGCCATTTGCTTTCTTGCCCACCTGGGCACACTTCTGGCTCATCTTCAGCTGTTATCTACCAGCACTCCCAGCTCCCTCTCTGCCTGGCTGCTCTCAGCCACTCTGTCCCCAGCCTGTAGTGCTGCTTGGGGTTGTTGTGGCCAAAGTGCAGAACCCTGCACTTGGCCTTGTTCAGTCTCATCCCATTGGCCTCTGCCCACCCATCTAGCCTGCCTAGGTCCCTTTGCAGGGCTCTCCTACCTTCCAACTCATAATTTCTCAGTTATGAGTTGATTCAGCAGAACCTTCTGAAGTTGTGAATGTCAGAAGAGCAACAGATCCTGTATAGTTGAGAAGTGTGCATCATAACTCTAGCCCTAGGACTGCAATCTAGAAGACAAGATATATTTTGAATGCTTTTCAGTGAGAGTGACTTTGTGACTATTAAACAGTTCTGGAGTGTTTGGTCCTTTGGCTTCATGTCTTTAAAATACATGTGGAGAAGTAGATGCCTCTCTGCAGCTGCAAAACTTGTAGCAATTTTGCGTTCTTTTTGGCTCAATAACCATTTACCAATGTGTGATTTTAATATATTGGTATCAGAGGAGGTAGTGTAACACAGTGGTGCATAATATGGTAGACAGTAGCTGAAGATGAGGCAGCAGTGTGCCCAGGTGGGCAGGAGAGCCAACGGCATCCTGGGCTGGCTCAGGAGCAGTGTGGGCAGCAGGACAAGGGAGGTTATTCTTTCCCTGTGCTCAGCACTGGTCAGGCCACACCTTGAGTGCTGTGTCCAGTTCTGGGCTCCTCAATTCAAGAGAGATGTTGAGGTGCTGGAAGGTGTCCAGAGAAGGGCAACAAGGCTGGGGAGGGGCCTGGAGCACAGCCCTGTGAGGAGAGGTTGAGGGAGCTCAGCCTGGAGAAGAGGAAGCTCAGGGGTGACCATTGTTGTCTACAGCTGCCTGAAGGGAGGTTGTAGCCAGGTGGGGTTGGGCTCTTCTGCCAGGCAGCCAGCAACAGAACAAGGGGACACAGCCTCAAGTTGTGCCAGAGGGAGTTCTAGGCTGGATGTTAGGAGGAAGTTGTTGGCAGAGAGAGTGATTGGCATTGGAATGGGCTGCCCAGGGAGGTGGTGGAGTCGCCATGCCTGGAGGTGTTGAAGCCAAACCTGGCTGGGGCACTTAGTGCCATGGTCTGGTTGACTGGATAGGGCTGGGTGCTAGGTTGGACTGGATGATCTTGGAGGTCTCTTCCAACCTGGTCAATTGTATGATTTTATGGCACAGTTGGTAAACCTGGGGCATGTGTGCTAATTGTGTATAAATTGCATCAGCCTAGTCCTCACCTTGATTTCTGGGTTGACCTCTCTGAATTCAATCATGTTTCAGGATTTTTTATGTCTTTCCCTCGTGGAGCTGATGAAGGTGACAGGGCAGAGCTACTACGATGTGCGGAAGCTTCTTTGCCAAGTCAGCCGAGCTTGTGCTCCCAAAATGCAGACTGTAAGTACACTACTGTTGACTGTGGTTTTGATGCAGCATCTGGGATAAGGCTATTTGGTGCTAATGTGTTTTTACCCATGAGGTTTGGATGTCTCAGATTGATTGCACAATGAAATAATACTTTCATTTAAAGTTGTAGCCTCTCTTGTGCACTTTAGTTTGGTGCAGTGACTTTTATTAGGCCTTGTAGCCTCAAGAGATTGTTTAGGTTTGCAGAACTGGTTCTGAGAGCAGTGGGGGAAATAGAACATTTTCTCTTGCAATCTAGCATATACAGATTGCTTCTGGTTTGGGCTTTGCAAATATTTAATATAAGCAAAGCATAAGAATCTCAGTATAAATTTGTTCTTGATGTAAAATTGGTGTCAGGAGATGAAGTGATCCTGAAAGTGACTTCTTGAGGAATTTTTCCATCTGTGTAAATGAGCTGTAGTGTGGTTTAGGCTGCAGGTTGTCTATGTGGGGAGAGTGTGTGCTAATTTGAGGCTAAGGTGAGATATTTTGATGAGAAGAATTAGATTATAGGCTGTGAAAAGGAAACAGTGGTGATGTCTACTTCACTCATAGGCTTGCCGAAATGTATAAGAACAAGGACATAAACATAGATAAGAGAGTCTCTCTCTGGGCTTTTTGGGCTGCACTTCTCTCTCTAACCTGCCTGACTAATCCATCTGCTTGCTGACCCTACAAGCTCCCCTTGAATGTAAGGCAAAGACTGGGTAAGGTAGAGGGGTTGGGAGAAGGTGGAAGGGTGGTTGGGAGCCCCTCCTGGGAACTCTGGTTTCTGGCAGGGCTGTTGTGTTTCTGTATTACTTTTTAACATGTCTATTTCTGTCTATATTGTAAATTCCTGCTTGTGTCTTATGCTAAGCTGTAAATATAAAGCTTCATTCAATTTTCAGAGCTGCTGAGCCTAGTGTGGGTGATTTCCACAAGTGTAGTGGGGCAGGTAACACCTAAACCATCACTTTGTGTAAGAAGCAAGCAGGTGGTAGCTGCACTGGAGTGGATAGATTCTGTTTTGTTTTGTTCTGTTTTTTCTTTTTAATTCAGATAAAAAGATGTTGAAAGTGTTGTCCTTGGAAGAGAGAGAAAATAGACACTTCTGACCTGTGTCAATGCAGCTTATTTTCCCTGGATAAGGAAAATGGGGAAAAGATGCCATGTCAAAGTTCATTGTGCATCATTGGCGTAGTAATTGTAGCAGTAACAATGTGATACTTTATATTCAGAAACATATTGTGTTAAGGTTGTTAATGTGCAAAATTAATATCAGTGAGAAATAATTAGTTGGTGTTTGGGACATGCTGTTACAAGTGCTTATGGAAGGTCTTTTTGGCTTATTGTCCTGCAGCAAATCCTTACTACGTTGTTGCAAATCATTTGGAGGTGGAGAAAGTGAGGCAGAAGTTGACCTATTTAATTAAGGAGGTGCTGGAAAGGGTCCAGAGAGGGGCAACAAAGCTGGTGAAGGGTCTGGAAACAGGTCTGTTGAGGAGCAGGTGAAGGAACTGGGGTTGTTCAGTCTGGAGAAGGCTGAGGGGGAGACCTCATTGATGTCTACAACTGCCTGAAAGGAGGTTGGAGCCAGGTGGGAGTTGGTCCCTTCTTCCGGGCAACAAGCAATAGTATGATAGGTAACAGCTCGTAAGTTGCACTAGGGGAGGTTGGATACCAGATATTCATGACTGAAAGGGTTGAATTCCTATCCCTGGAGGTGTTTTAAAGAGGCAGAGATGTGCTGTTGAGAGACATGGTTTAGCACCAAATTTGGTAGAGTTTGATACTCGTTGGACTTAATGATCTGAAAGTTCTTTTCCAACTGAAACAATTCTGTGATCTGTAATATTAAATTGGAAGGGACCTTGAGGATCATCTGGTCCAACCTTACTTGGGAAAAGCATGACCCAGCACTCAGCCTACCTGAATCTTAAAAACAGATTAAAACTTAGTTAATTTGTAGTTTTCCATCATTAACTTAATAATAAGTTGAAGACAGATGGAAGTTTTGAGTAGAGTTCTAGTATTTGCTTTAGCCTGTCGTCCACACGTCACTATTCAATCAAATTCCTTTGCTGAGAAGCTTGGCAGATACTGAAATTTGTCAGACAGAAGTTATCTAGGGTAGGCTGTCCCTGCCCATGGCAGGGAGGTTGGAACTAGGTGAACCTTGTGATCCCTTCCAACCCTGACAGACTGGCTGGAGAGCAGCCAGGAAGAAAGGGACCTGGGGGTGCTGGTAGATAGTAGGCTGAAGATGAGCCAGCAGTGTGCCCAGGTGGCCAAGAGAGCCAATGACATCCTGGCCTGTATCAGGNAGCCTCAAGTTATGCTGAGAGAAGTATAGGCTGGATGTTAGGAGGAAGTTGTTGGTAGAGAGTGATTGGCATTGGAATGGGCTGCCCGGAGCGGTGGTGGAATCACCATCCCTGGGGGTGTTCAAAAAAAGCCTGGCTGGGGCACTTAGTGCCATGGTCTGGTTGATTTGCTAGGGCTGGGTGCTAGGTTGGACTGGATGAGCTTGGAAGTCTCTTCCAACCTGGTTGGTTCTATGATTCTATGACTGATTCTGTGTTGAAGGACTATTAATACACAGCCAGCTGGTAGGTGACCAGCTCTGCAAGAGTGAATGCTACAGAGCTGTACTTTCAGTGACAGAGGATGTTAGCTGATTTTAAGGGATGTGAATTGAATTCTTGCCCAGTCAGGATTTCAAATGGACTTCAGATTAGAGTGACTGCAGTAATATGACTGATGTAGCAGGAAGCTTTGACAGCATCTTTGAGTTAAAAAAAAAAATAGCAGTTACAAATAATGGAAAAGTACTTTGCAGGTACAGCATTGGAAGCACTGTCAGGAAAAACTGAATATGCCAAGATTTACAGAAGCTGGAGCTTTACTGCATGTCTTCCTTGCTGTATGAATTACAGACTGAAACCTTCTGAGCTTGTCAGAGAGAGGAAGCTAGTTAAGGGGTGACTTGATCACATCACACCTTGAGTAGAAGAAGATAAATTATGATAGAGGTCTCTAGAGTCTAGGTGAACAAAACACTGAGCAAGAACCAATGGCTGGAAGATAAACTTAAAACCAAATCCCTGAAATTGGAATTAATAAGCAAATCTCCAAGTTACTGTTGGGAAGGATTGTCTGTGGATGTGGGAATTTTTATTTGCTTGGGCTCCTGATCCAACAACTGATTTTTTTAATTGACTTATTTCCCCTGAAAGGCAGTCCAACTCAACTTTAATTTTGTGAGTTAAATGCAGAAATCACTGGGTAAAACTTTATAGTCTATGCTAGGCAGAGAGCTAGACTACAGTGTTGTTTCTATCATCTACAGGGATTGCTTCCAGTCTACACAGTTTGCCCTGTCAGGTCTTGTATTGTTCTGATTTAAGCTTCCCAGAGACTCCAAATCTAACAGACCAACACATTAATAGGATGCTTTCCCCCTCCCCCACTTTGGAAAGAAAGGAATCAGATGTAGAGAGTGAAAAGGGGTAAAACACCCAAAGAACAGTCTTGCTTCAGTTTGGAAGCTAAATGAAAAACTTCAACAATAAATAAAAGGTATTTAAGGTAGGGGACTTACAAAGAGGTATAGGGAAGGGAAACAAGGTACAAAATATATATACAACCAGCTTGATGGCAATGGATGGAGGTAGATTCAGGAAGGTGTAGTCTCACCATGTGGCAGGGTGGCCATGTGGCAGAACAGGAGCAGCAGGAACAAGGGTGGTGTTATCAGGCAGGCAGGGAGGGCAAAGAGAAAGAGAAACAGGCAGTTCCTCTGTTTTTATAGGGGGGCTAGACAGGAATGGGAGTGGGCTAACCACTACACCTGGAGTTAAGTTCAGACCACCCTCAGGGAGGAGTCAGGAAGGCCTGGGGTCAGGTTCAGGCCACCCCTGTGGAGGAGTGAGTAGGACCTGGTTGATTCTGTGACCTGGGGTAAGGTTCAGACCACCCCCAGGGAGGACCAGGAGGACTTGGGGTCAGGTTCAGACCACCCCTAGGGAGGAGTGAGTAAGACCTGGTTGATTCTGTGTGATTCTGTGACCTGGGGTCAGGTTCAGACCACCTCTAGAAGGGTTAACCCTTTACAGATATTAAACAAAAAAATGATTAAAATATGCTGCAAATCCTTCTTCAACAATGGATATATTCACTCTTGAAGTGAATCTGAGCATAAACTCCAGTCCCATTTGGGTGAGGTAAAATTTGCTGTGTTTTGCATTGGTCTGTTCTGTGTCTTAAAAGCTGTTTTCTGTTTTTCCTCAGTAGAACTGAAGAGCAGAGGTGGTCTAAGTAAGTTTCAGAGATTACTCTAATGTGCTACCTGTCACAAGAAGAGAACTGTAGCACAAAAAGGGAAGATAAAAGATGTCTTAACTTTAAACATCTTGTTAAACTAGTTGAATTTTTTTCTGATCAATCCCAGCAAAAAATGTTCATATGGCCCAAGATGTATGGACTAAAACCATCTAGGATTCAATGTCATGGAATCAATCAGGTTGGAAGAGACCTCCAAGCTCATCCAGTCCAACCTAGCACCCAGCCCTAGACAAGCAACCAGACCATGGCGCTAAGTGCCCCAGCCAGGCTTTGCTTCAACACCTCCAGGCACAGTGACTCCACCACCTCC
Source organism: Tricholaema leucomelas (assembly GCA_013400475.1). Lineage (NCBI taxonomy): Eukaryota > Metazoa > Chordata > Aves > Piciformes > Lybiidae > Tricholaema lacrymosa > Tricholaema leucomelas. Next base: position 117,470 of record WAAF01016658.1, on the reverse strand, counting down.
CTGGGCAGCCCATTCCAATGCCAATCACTCTCTCTGCCAACAACTTCCTCCTAACATCCAGCCTAGACCTCCCCTGGCACAACTTGAGACTGTGTCCCCTTGTTCTGTTGCTGGTTGCCTGGCAGAAGAGCCCAACCCCATCTGGCTACAGCCTCCCTTCAGGTAGTTGTAGACAGCAATGAGGTCTGCCCTGAGCCTCCTCTTCTGCAGGCTGCACACCCCCAGCTCCCTCAGCCTCTCCTCATAGGGTTTGTGTTCCAGGCCTCTCACCAGCTTAGTTGCCCTTTGTGGCTGTTTACTCAGTTAATCATAGAATAATTTTGGTTGGCAGAAACTTTTAAGATGATAGAGGCCACCACTGTGATTCCTGTAGAGGTTCTTCCACAGTTTGCCAAATTCCCATCAGACTATCTTAAAACTGGGATAAATTTTATGCTTTCATTTCTCTCATGGATGGATAAATCTGTTTTGCTGGGGTGGAAAAACTTGGCAGGTGATGAGAGTATGCTGTGACAGGGCTTTGAGAATCTCTGTTGTTGGGCCAGGAGTCTGAAAGGTCTGTGAACTCTTAACTGCAACTAGAGGAGCAACCTTTGGATCTTGCACTGTTCCTTTTAAAAATCAAACTTGTGGTCTTCAGGGTGCTCAGTGGTTGAGCAGATGGCGACTCCACCGCCTCCCTGGGCAGCCCATTCCAATGCCAATCACTCTCTCTGCCAACAACTTCCTCCTAACATCCAGCCTAGACCTGCCCTGGCACAGCTTGAGACTGTGTCCCCTTGTTCTGTTGCTGCTTGCCTGGCAGAAGAGTCCAACCCCACCTGGCTACAGCCTGTAGATAGCAATGAGGTCTGCCCTGAGCCTCCTCTTCTGCAGGCTGCACACCCCCAGCTCCCTCAGCCTCTCCTCACAGGGCTGTGCTCCAGGCCCCTCCCCAGCCTTGCTGCCCTTCTCTGGCCACGTTCCAGCACCTCAACATCTCTCTTCAATTGAGGAGCCCCAAACTGGACACCGCACTCAAGGTGTGGCCTGACCAGTGCTGAACACACTGGCAGAATATCCTCCCTTGTCCTGTTGGCCACACTGTTCCTGATCCAAGCTAGGATGCCATTGGCTCTCCTGCCCACCTGGGTACACTGACCTTAGAGTAATGACCATAGAGTTCCATAAGTGAAAGTGGAAGGAGTTCCATAAGTGAAAGTGGAAGGAGTTCCATAAGTGAAAGTGGAAGTAGTTTGTGCATTGGCAAGTGTTAAGTCATTCCAGGTTGATGAAAGCAAATGCAAGGAATTCTGTATTTCCATTTGAGAACACAAAAAGGCATTTTCTGAGTTTTCTCTTCCCTCCATTTCTAGGCTTATGAAATGAAACAGAAGAAGTCTGGCAATCCCTCTTCAGCCTTTTTATCCACCACACTTCCTAGTTTGGATGAAGTTTTGCATGGTGGAGTGTCCTGTGGATCTCTTACAGAGGTAACTTCTTTGATATATTCCACTGCAGTTGCACATCACATCTAATAGTAAAAAGTGACAGATAGGTTGGACTCTCTTGTGTCAGGTCTTTTAAATACAAAATACACAACAATTTTGGGTGAGAAGTGCAAGTTTTTAACTGATAGAGGCTACACTTATTTAAAGAATCATAGAATGGTTTAGGTTGGAAGGGACCTCAAGGATCATCCAGCTCCAACCCCCTGCCATAGGCAGGGACACCTCCCACTAGAGCAGGTTGCTCAAGGCCTCATCCAGTCTGGCCTTAAACACCTCCAGGGAGGAAGCATCCACAACCTCCCTGGGCAACCTGTGCCAGTGTCTTACCACCCTCACTGTAAAGAACTTCCTCCTAACATCCAGTCTAAATCTCCCCTCTGCCAGCTTAAACCCATTCCCCCTCGTCCTGACATTCCCAGACCTTGTCAATAGTCCCTCCCCAGCCTTCCTGTAGGCTCCCTTCAGGTACTGCAAAGCCACTCTAAGGTCTCCTGGAAGCCTTCTCTTCTCCAGGCTGCAGAGCCCCAACTCTCTCAGCCTGTCCTCATAGCAGAGCTGCTGCAGCCCTCTGAGCATCTTCGTGGCTCTCCTCTGGACTGGCTTCAGCAGTTCCATGTCCTTCTTGTGTTGGGGGCTCCAGAACTGCACACAGGACTGCAGGTGGGGTCTGAGGAGAGCAGAGTAAAGGGGGAGAATCCCCTCCCTTGCCCTGCTGCCCACACTGCTCTTGATGCAGCCTTAGTCGTAGTTTTGTTGTCTGGTTGATTTTTGTGTTTGTTTTTTTTTGTGTTGTGACTTGTTTTGTTTTAAATGTCCCCAGTGTGTTGGATAGGTATGAAAAAAGCAGGAATTAAAACCTTTGGTGACCTTTTCCTTTAAAAAAAATAGTGAAAATGTTCCTAGGAAATCTGAGAGAGTTGTTGGGAGGATTTTAGAGTGGGAGTGTTGCAATGTGGTTTCATGGACTGGATGAGGCACTTAGTGCCATGGTCCAGTTGACTGGATAGGGCTGGGTGGTAGGTTGAATGGGATGATCTTGGAGGTCTCTTCCAACCTGGTTGATTCTAGGATTATATGGTTAGAACACCAAGTACTGTATCCTGGGGTGCATCAAAAGAAATGGTGCCAGTAAGACAAGAGAGGTGATTCTCTCCCTCTGCTCTCATGAGACCCCACCTCGAGTACTGTGTCTAATTTTGATGCCCCTGGCATAAGAGGAAGCTGCTGGAAGAGGCTTGGAGGAGGGCCACAAAGATGCTGAGAGGGCTGCAGCAGCTCTGCTATGAAGACAGGCTGAGAGTTGGGGCTCTGCAGCCTGGAGAAGAGAAGGCTTCTAGGAGACCTTAGAGTGGCTTTGCAGTATCTGAAGGGAGCCTACAGGAAGGCTGGGGAGGGACTATTGACAAGGTCTGGTAATGTCAGGACGAGGGGGAATGGGATTAAACTGGCAGAGGGGAGATTTAAACTCAATGTTAGGAAGTTCTTTGCAGTGAGTGTGGTAAGATGCTGCTACAGGTTGCCCAGGGAGGTTGTGGGTTCTTCCTCCCTGGAGGTGTTTAAGGCCAGGTTGGATGAGTCCTTGAGCAGCCTGCTCTAGTGGGAGGTGTCTCTGCCTATGGCAGGGGGCTGGAACTGGATGAGCTTTGGGGTCTCTTCCAACCTAAACTGTTCTATGATTCTTATAGCAGTCTTCCAGTGTCTGGAAGGGGCCTACAAGAAAGTTGGGGAAGGCTTTTTACAGAGGCTTGTGGTGCTAGGATGAGAGGGAGTTGTCTGAAGCTTGAGGACAGATTCAGGCTGGATATTAGGAAGAAATTCTTTACGGTGATTGTAGTGAGACACTGGAACAGGTTGTCTGGTGCCATGAGTGAGTTGAACCTGCTGCTGTTATCATACTGTACTGCAGTCATGCCAGCTTCAAAATGTAAAAGTGCTAAATGGAACAAAGTATTATGGGGCTTCAAGTTCAGATTGCTGCATGGGTGGATTCCTGTTCCAGGTTCTTGGATGTTGTCTTTTCTGCTGTGATGGTGTTAGGACAAGGAGGGATAGGGAAGTAGTTTCCTGGCTTGGGCTTTTGGCTCACTTGCTTCTGCTTGCTGCTGCTTTGCACCATGCTTTTTCTGCAAACAGAGGAAGGCAATTATTGATTTTGTACTATGTTTATCTGACTGTGACCAGTAAACTATACTTATCTCACTTAATTTTGTCTCAAAAACTCTCTGAGTTTTTTGTGTGTTACTTTTCCCTCACTTCTGTGTTGGTAAAATAGGCAGGCTAACTCCCTGGTTTGCTTTGTCTGATCCAAACCATTATTCCTGGGAGGTCCTGGGAGCCACCTCTCTGGACACGTTCAAGGCCAGATAGGATGAAGCATTGAGGAACTTGGTCTAGTGAAAGGTGTCACTGCCTGTGGTGGTGGGGTTGAAACTAGATGATGTGTAAGATCTCTTTCAACCCAAACCATTCTATGAATCAGTTTATTTCAGTACTGACTCACTCTGAATGTAGCCCAAGTCATTATTTTTATGAAGGTGCAGTAAACAATGAGGAAAAAAGGTGTGAACCATATAGACCTGAGAAGGATTTTGTAAACCTTTTATATCTAAATGTAACTAATTTATGCAACAGAGACATAATACAATGTTCCAAAAGGGACCATAATGAAGAACTTGATCATATGCATACATTGCAACACTAGAAATTGCCTCTCTCTCTCTGTGATGGTTTGGGTGTTCCCCACCCCCCCACACTTTTAGAAATTACCCAGACTAGACTCAGTTGGCTCTGGAAATTTTGAATGAAGCTTATATTTACAGCTGGCACAATTTACAAGCAGATAGTTACAGTAGATACAGTTATAGACAAGGTAAAAAAGGTAATACAGACACATCTCCCCTCCCAGAAACCTGAGTCCCCAGGAGGGGCTCTCAACCACCCCTCACCTTCCCCCTACCCCTCTCAACCTTACCCCAGTCCCAAGGAAGAATGGAGGTTCGGCCAGAGGGAGTAAAAAGCAAGGTGAAGCAGCCAAGCAAAGGGAGGGTGAGGTTAGAAAGCAAGATGGAGTCCAGACAGCAGCCTCAGCTTCTCCCCAGCAGGCAAAGCTCCCCAGCGAAGAGAAGAAGCAAGTGCAGTAATCTTTGTTTTGCCTTTCTTTTGTATACATCTCAGCAAGACTGTGAGGGAAGTAGACCTCACCATTGTTTTCATTTTACAGCCTATCATCTAGTTCTTCTCACCAAAACATGCTAGCTAGGCTCAAACTAGCACAGTCTGTAACTCTGGCACACCACCAACTTCAGATGCAATGCCACTTATTTTTTTAGAGTGTTCTATTAAGAATGTGGGAGCACTTCATCCTCTAACACCTGGAAAGTAGAGCCTCACAGAAAGTGATAAGAACTTGCATAGCTTCTGGAAATACAAGATCTGTGTAATTGCTCATGGAGGACATTCAGTAGTATAAAAATACAGAGGTGCAATCTGACTTAAGAATTTGCTGAGCCAGAAATGGAGAAATCATAGAATCAACCTGGTTGGAAGAAACCTCCAAGATCATCCAGTCCAACCTAGCACCCAGCTGTATCTATTAGGGAGACAAAGCTGGTGAGAGGCCTGGAACACAAGTCCTATGAGGAGAGGCTGAGGGAGCTGGGGGTGTGCAGCCTGCAGAAGAGGAGGCTTGTGGCAGGCCTCATTGCTGTCTACAACTACCTGAAGGGAGGCTGTAGCCAGGTGGGGTTGGGCTCTTCTGCCAGGCAAGCAGCAACAGAACAAGGGGACACAGCCCCAGTTGTGCCAGGGGAGGTCTAGGCTGGATGTTAGGAGGAAGTTGCTGTCAGAGAGAGTGATTGGCATTGGAATGGGCTGCCCAGGGAGGTGGTAGAGTCGCTGTGCCTGGAGGTGTTGAAGCTAAGCCTGGCTGGGGCACTTAGTGCCATAGTTTAATTGATTGTATAGAATCACAGAATCAACCAGGTTGGAAGAGACCTCCAAGATCATCCAGTCCAACCTAGCACCCAGCAGTAGCCAATCAACCAGACTATGGCATCAATTATATGTGTGCCCTGTTCCTATGTTATTCTCCATGCCATTGTTTTAGGCCTTCATTGGAGACAAAGTCCACAGATAGATGGGCATAAGTTTTATGCAGTGTGGCCATGCTTGATGCCTTGAAGTTCTGAACTCAGCTATCCACTTGAAATGAGTAGAAAAATGTATCCTTGTGCCTCACTCTGAATTCAGATAGGCTGAAACTATTTTTTTTCCTTGAACACTTTAACAGTCCTTGCCAAGTGCTTTTCTTTGTCTACTGTGGCAAATTGCTGTAGTGGAGGAGTAGAAGTGAGAAGTTATAAAAATCTTACTGTGAGGAAAATGCATTTTTATTCCCCACATCCTATAATCAAATTAGATTGGCTTTGAGATAGAAATCATGTATGAAATCTTTGGAAAACAGCATATTAGTGTTTAACTACCTGAAGGGAGGTTGTAGACAGGTGGAGGTTGGTCTCTTCTGCCAGGCAAGCAGCAACAGAACAAGGGGACACAGTCTCAAGTTGTGGCAGGGGAGGTCTAGGCTGGATGTTAGGAGGAAGTTGTTGGCAGAGAGAGTGATTGGCATTGGAATGGGCTGCCCAGGGAGGTGGTGGAGTCACTGTCCCTGGAGGTGTTGAAGCAAAGCCTGTCTGGGGCACTTAGTGCCATGGTCTGGTTGATTGTCTAGGGCTGAGTGCAAGGTTGGACTGGATGAGTTTGAAAGTCTCTTCCAACCTGGTGGATTCTATTCTATTCTAAGCAATGCTGAGTTTAGACTGTAACATATTCTGCTCTAGTAGAGGTGTATTCAACAAGTGGACATGACTTTTTACACACTGAGTATTTCTCTTGGTATGTCATTGTGATGGTTTGGGTGTTCCCTGCTCCCTGATTTGGAAAATCACCCAGACTAGACTTAGAGGCTCTGGAATGCTTCTCAGCTTGGCTGATTAACACAATATTCAAATTAATTTTTATTTCATTCTTTCCTTAAAATATTTTTCTCTTTAAACATGAGAAAATCTGGGAAACTTGCTGAAGGGTGTTTTAGGAGTGGTCATGTTCTATAGGTATCAATATATTTGAATGTAGTTAGAATCATAGAAGCAGTCAGGGTTGGAAGAGACCACAAGGATCATCTAGTTCTAGCTCCTCTGCCAAGGCCGGGGCCACCTCACACTAGATCAAGCTGTCCAGAGCCTCGTCCACCCAGGCCTTAAAACACCTCCAGGGATGGGGCTTCAACCACCTCCCTGGGCAACCCATTCAAGCCTTCCAGCACTCTCATTCTGAAGAACTTCCTCCTCACATCCAGTCTGAACCTACCAATCTCCAGCTTCTCACCATGTCCCTCCCTGATAGCCTAAAAAAATCCCTCCCCAGCTTTTTTGGAGGCCCCCTTCAGATACTGAAAGGCCACAAGAAGGTCATCTGGGAGCCTTCTCTTCTCCGAACTGCACAGCCCCAACTCTTTCAGTCTGTCCTCACAGCAGAGCTGCTCCAGCCCTCTGATCAACCCAGTGGCCCTTCTCTGGACACGCTTCAGCATCTCCACATCCTTCTTGTAATGGGGGCTCTAGAACTGGATGCAGAACTGGTTGTCCATGTATGACAAACAGGAAAGGTGTGACATTAAATTTTCTTCTGAGGAAACACTTTTGAAGGTTAAGCTTTTTTATATTCTAGCATGTTCTGGTTAAAAATGCAGAAACCTGCCCAGTGCAGTTATCCTCAATGGGTGTAATGGAGAGGTCATTAATTAGTACCAGATGATATTTTTCCAAAATTAATATTGTTTATTGATTTTGCTGTTTAAAACTCTCAGCACCTTCCATCCACTCATTTCAGTAACAATTAGGTTCTTCTGCAATGGTTATGGAAACATTATACAAAGGAAAAACCAGATTTAGAAATAAGTAGCAAAAATAGATAAACATTAATTGAACTGGAAGAGAAGGTTCCTGTGGTCAATCCACTGCTTGTGGTCAATACACCTTTTGCCCACTGGGCGGACTCAAGGAGCTCCTTTCTGCCTACAGAAACATAGAATCAGCCAGGGTTGGAAGGGACCACAAGGATCATCTAGTTCCAACCCTTCCTGCCATGGGCAGGGACACCCTACCCTAGAGCAGCCAGGCTGGAGGGCAGGGATCCATCCAGAGGGACCTGGACAGGCTGCAGAGGTGGGCACAAGCCAACCTCAGGAGGTTCAACAAGAGCAAGTGCAAGGTCCTGCAGGTGGGTAGAGGCAATGCTAAACACAACTGCAGGCTGGGCAGTGAGTGGCTGGAGAGCATCCCTGAGGAGAGGGTCTTGGGGGTGCTGGTGGAGGAGAAGCTCAACAGGAGCCAGCAGTGTGCACTTGCAGCCCAGAAAGCCAAGCAGAGCCTGGGCTGCAGCAGGAGAAGTGTGGCCAGCAGGGTGAGGGAGGGGATTCTATCCCTCTCTGCTCCTCTCTGCTGAGACTCCACCTGGAGTACTGCATCCACTTCTGGAGCCCCCATTACAAGAGGGATGTGGAGATGCTGGAGAGTGTCCAGAGAAGGGCCAGGAGGATGCTCAGAGGGCTGCAGCAGCTCTGCTGTGAGCACAGACTGAAAGAGTTGGGGCTGTGCAGTCTGGAGAAGAGGAGGCTCCCAGGTGACCTTCTTGTGGCCTTCCAGGATCTGAAGGGGGCTACAAAAAAGCTGTGGAGGGACATTTCAGGCTATCAGGTAATGACAGGACTGGGGGGAATGGAGCAAAGCTGGAGGTAGGGAGGCTCAAACTAGAGGTGAGGAGGAAGTTGTTGAGCATGAGAGTGGTGAGAGCCTAAAATGGTTTGCCCAGGGAGGTGTTCAAGGGCAGGCTGGCTGAGGATGTGAGCAGCCTGCTCTAGGGTAGGGTGTCCCTGCCTATGTCAGGGGTGTTGGAACTAGATGATCCTTGTGATCCCTTCCAACCCTTGACTGCTTCTGTGATTCAGCATGGTTGTTAGGTGAAATGCTAGTAGAAAGCTACTATGTGTCTGTTGCTGCTTTGATGCTGTACTGCAGCTTGTGAACACTTTGAGGCCATCTTCTTTTTGCATGCAGCTGATTTTGGAAGGTAGTAATTTTAATTTGGTCTTTTGCAACTTAGCAGAGCATGGCTAACCAGCAGTTTGCCCTTCAGTGTGATTGTTAATGGGCAGATACTCAAAGTCTGAGAGGAGTTCTCTTCAATAGTACGTTTTGTGCAGCCTTTGCTTCCTGGCTAGTATGGCTAAACCATTTTCTTCCTGTCCAGCAGGGAGGGTGATTGGAAACTTGGAATTTGAATACATGAGCCACAGGGTTAAGAGCTGTGGTAGTATCTTCTACAGCCAGGGCTGCTTGATGGTTTTGAGTGCCAGAGGGCTTTGATTTGCATTATGTTGTCTTGAACAAATTTTCCCCCTCCCCACTATTATATTTGTTTTAAGTTGGGAATTAAACCATAGCTTAAATTTTGGGGTCAGATGTTAGAGCTTTTGGCCAACTGCTCTGAGGAAAAAATTAAAGAAATGACTTGATGAGTATTGAAGATTTGAATCCCTTTATAGCTGAAAAAGAATTAGCTCCGTGGCACTTCATCCAAACCCTCTAGATGTGCCAGAGAAAATCATATATGGCTTATTGAAAAATAGATCTGTACTTTATTAGGCAGAGATTAAAAACTGTTGTAGCCTTCACATTTCTGTCTGGGTAAACCTGATTCTTTTTTCTTTTAATGTTGTGGGGTTTTTTTTTCCATAGCAAATGTTGATTAAAACAAACTCATCAGGCTTTTTGCAGGCATTTTGGGATGACTAAAGAAATTTGGTTTTAGATTCATAAAATGGTTTAAGTTGGAAGAGATCTCAAAGATCATCTAGTTCCAAACCCTTGCCATAGGTAGGGACACCTCCAACTAGAACAGGTTGCTCAAGGCCTCATCCAACCTGATCCTGAAATCTTCCAGAGAGGTTTGATCACATTCTGTGCTTCTGTGCTCCACAACCTCCCTGGGTAACCTGTGCCAGTGTCTCACCACCCTCACTGTGAAGAACTTCTTCCTAGCATCCACTTTAAATCTCCTCTCAACCAGTTTAAACTCCTCATCCTGTCATTACAAGACCTTGTCAGTAGTCCCTCCTCAGCCTTCCTGTAGAATAGAATAGAATAGAATTAACCAGGTTGGAAGAGACTTCCAAGATCACCAAGATCATCCAGTCCATACTAAGATGGTGTAGCTAAACACTTGCTGCACATGTGGTAGCTACAGTAAAATGTAGTAGTTCTTTAACACTACTCACTGTGGATTATTTAAAGTTGTGCTTTAATACCCTTTAAAGGAATGCTGACAAAAGATGAAGTGTGGTTGTCCTAGGGAATAGAAATTCTCTTTTTGCTCCTTTTGGCTTACTTTTCTTGTACTAGCTCCCTGACATGATTCCCAGTCTGTTGGCCAAAGGAAAGAAGTTCCAGACAATTAAAGCCTGGCAAAGCTAAGCCAAGAAAATGGTCTTGAGAAATGCTGCACTCAGTCTTTGAAAAAGAGGGAAAAGAATCATAGAATCAACCAGGTTAGAAGAGACCTGAAAGAGCTGGGAGCGGGCAGCCTGGAAAAGAGGAGGCTTGTGGCAGACCTCATTGCTGCCTAAAACTACATGAAAGGAGGCTGTAGCCAGGTGGGGTTGATATCTTCTCTCAGACAACCAGCAACAGAACAAGGAGACACAGTCTCAAGCTGTGCCAGGGCAGGTCTAGGCTGGAGGTTAGGAGGAAGTTGTTGGCAGAGAGAGTGATTGGCATTGGAATGGGCTGCCCAGGGAGGTGGTGGAGTCGCCATTCCAGGAGGTGTTCAAGCAAAGCCTGGCTGGGGCACTTAGTGCCATGGTCTGGTTGATTGGCTGGGGCTGGGTGCTAGGTTGGACTGGATGAGCTTGGAGGTCTCTTCCAATCTGCTTGATTCTATGATTCTAATATCCTCAGACATTTTTACAGCATCTCTGCTGAATTAGCTCCTCCATCAGCCACTTGAAATAAATATTGATTCCAATGCATCTCCTGGGCAAGGCTGAAATTCCAAATGTTATGAGGTCTCCTCATAGTTGTCCATACACTTTCATTTTCAACAACTGGCTTGATTCCCTCCCCTCATTCATTTCAAGTCTTCTTTTTATGTGAAAAGAGCTGATGAGATGCCTTGGCTATCACAGTCTAAGGAATAGGTATTGCCTCTGAAATTTTTTGTGTGCTTGGAGTGGATATTAAAGTGTGGCAGCTATTGTAGATATGGTATTTTGAATTGAAACACACTGGATGGGGACAGGTAATTGCATAAGTATGACTGATTCCTGAGCTGTAATTCACTAAATGCAGTGTGTGCTTCAAAATCATCCAGTGCATTAAAGCTTCAAGTAGATTGACTGATCCAGCTTGGTTTTCAGGTTTTGCTTAAAGGCAAAAGTGATTAAAGAGATTTTAAACCAACTGTTCACAGTAACAAATGTGTAACTGTAGCTGATGCTGTCCCTTAGTATTACTCTGTACATTTTCTGTGCTTCAGGTCGTGCTGCTTCTCCCTAACTCAAAACCCTAGCAAGCTCATTGTGTCAAAAGAGTGTTTGCACTTAAAGACTTAAAGGCATCCAGTTCTGGAGCCTCCATTAAGAGAAGGATGTGGAGATGCTGGAGCGTGTCCAGAGTAAGGCCACTGGGATGATCAAGAGGTTGGAGCTGCTCTGTTGTGAGGACAGACTGAAAGAGTTGTGGCTGTGCAGTCTGGAGAAGAGGAGGCTCCCAGGTGACCTTCTTGTGGCCTCCCAGGATCTGAAGAGGGGCTACAAAAAAGCTGTGGAGCAACTGTTTAGGCTGTCAGGGAGTGACAGGACTGGGGGGAATGGAGCTAAGCTGGAGGTGGGTAGGCTCAGACTGGTTGTGAGGAGGAAGTTGTTGAGCAAGAGAGTGGTGAGAGGCTGGAATGGGTTGCCCAGGGAGGTGGTTGAGGCCCCATGGCTGGAGGTGTTTAAGGCCAGGCTGGCTGAGGCTGTGTGCAGCCTGCTCTAGGGTAGGGTGTCCCTGGGCATGGCAGGGGGGTTGGAACTGGCTGCTCCTTGTGGTCCCTTCCAACCCTGACTGGTTCTGTGATTCTAAAGACAAAATATTGTGCATTTAGGCTAAAAATCAGTTTGATTTTTAGTGTCTGACTGTTGCAAGGTTTCTTTTTTAAACAACACCTCTGTATTTAAGCCTTTGTTTTGGCAATACAAGATGTTTTGAAGAGCTGTGCTTCATTTCACAGCTTGACTTCCCTGCAGAGGCTTACTTTTAAGTACTCTCAACTAGCAATAAAATGAACCCCTATCACTCTGATTTTAGTGCCTAAAGTCACTTCAACTTTGTGCTGGTTTTCATCTCTCTTAGTATTTAAGATGTAATTATCTGCCATCCCAGAAGCAATGACAATGTATTTACAGACCCACTGTAGTAGTAATGAACATATGAGTCTCTGAACACAGAGGCTAGCATTCATTTGCAATCACTTCAAGATCTGCAGTGGATAAAGAGCAGCATACTGCCATCTCCAGCAGAAAAAACTTGCTGTCAAACTGGAGAGCTCATCAAACAATGTATTCTTTTGATCCTTGTGGTTTTTCTCTTGGACCAAAATCACCCTGGAACCGTATCACACAAGCTGAGTGTGCTCTTTTTGCAGAGCTGCTTAACCACAGCAGGCTTTCAGCAAGTGCAGGTGAAAGCCTAAAACTGGCAAGCAGGTCTGGATCATTAAATGGTGTTCATGCTGAAATGTGATAGTAGGGAGGTAACACCAATGGCAAAACACATGCTGCATAGCAGAGGGTAGTCTCTGGGGCAGATAAAATCTGTCTTATGCACATGTGTGGTTCATACTGAACATTCAGTCTTTTCAGGATACAAGCAATTGTCCTTGTGATTGTCAAGGAGGACCTGTTTGTACCTAAGATAGTGATGATTCCTAAGCAGTCATTTACAGCTGTGAACAAATGAAGTCTGCAGTAGATAAAGCACAGCATACTGCCATCTCCAGCAGAAAAAAAATGCTCTCAAACTGGAGAGCTTATCAAACAATGTATTCTTCTGGTCTTTGTGGCTTTTCTCTTGGACCAAAATTGAATATTGAGTCTTTACAAGATACAAGCAATTATCCTTGTGATTGTCAAGGAGGACCTGTTTGTAACCAAGATAGTGATGATTCCTAAGCAGTCGTTTACACCTGTGAACAAATTAAGTCTGAACTTTGTTTTCAGCTCTGATGTTTGCAGATGACAGCAAGCTAGGAGCAGGTGTTGGTCTGTTGGAAGGTAGGAGAGCCCTGCAGAGGGACCTGGCCAGGCTGGATGGATGGACAGAGGCCAATGGGATGAGACTGAACAAGGCCAAGTGCAGGGTTCTGCACTTTGGCCACAACAATTCCAAGCAGCGCTACAGGCTGGGGACAGAGTGGCTGAGAGCAGCCAGGCAGAGAGGGACCTGGGGGTACTGGTAGATAACAGCTGAAGATGAGCCAGCAGTGTGCCCAGGTGGGCAAGAGAGCCAATGGCATCCTGGGCTGTATCAGGAGCAGTGTGGCCAGCAGGACAAGGGAGGTTATTCTTCCTCTGTATTCAACACTGCTCAGGCCATCCCTTGAGTGCTGTGTCCAGTTCTGGGCTCCTCCATTGCAGAGAGATGTTGAGGTGCTGGAAGGTGTCGAGAGAAGGGTGACGAAGCTGGTGAGAGGCCTGGGGCACAGCCCTGTGAGGAGAAGCTGAGGGAGCTGGGGGTGTTTAGCCTGCAGAAGAGGAGGCTCAGAGGTGAACACATTGCTGTCTACAACTACCTGAAAAGGGAGGCTGTAGCCAGGTGGAGTTGGTCTCTTCTCCCACACAACCAGCAATAGAACAAGGGGACACAGCCTCAAGCTGTGCCAGGGGAGGTCTAGGCTGGATGTTAGGAGGAAGTTGTTGGCAGAGAGAGTGATTGGCTTTGGAATGGGCTGCCCAGGGAGGTGGTGGTGTCACCATCCCTGGAGATGTTCAAGAAAAGCCTGAATGAGTTACTTAGTGCCATGGTCTAGGTGACTGGCTAGGGCTGGGTGCTAGGTTGGACTGGATGATCTCGGAGGTATCTTCCAACCTGGCTGATTCTATGATTCATATTAATGTCGACTGTGAATCTTCTAATTCTGCTCTATTTTAGGAGATAGCACAGAGGAGATGGAAGAGAACCAGATGTGGTTCTAGGGAAGATTGAGTAAAAATAGCTGGGTGAGTAGGTGATCTCAAATAGGAGAGGTAATAAAGGCTGCCAGATAAGTGAAGTACAAGTGTAGCACTGTGTCTGGGGTAAAACTGTTCATGCTGTGGATGAGTTTGGTTGCAAGGTGCAGATCCAAATGTAACTGGAAGTGACTCTCTATGGGCTGCATTCTATTTTTTTTGTGGCTGTCTCCTTTCTTGCTAATACTTCATTTTTTTTTCCAGATAACTGGCCCACCAGGTTGTGGCAAAACTCAGCTGTGTATTATGCTGAGTGTTCTGGCTACGCTCCCTGTAAGCATGGGAGGACTGGATGGGGCTGTGATATACATTGACACAGAGTCTGCCTTCAGTGCTGAAAGGTAAGATGCCAGTAAAACACACACTTAAAACTGTTTTAGCACCTTTTCTTTGAACCTTCAAGTACTTCCTGAGCAATAATTACACACTGATACATACAATTATTCCATAGATGATGGCATTAATATCATCATTTGCTCACCCTCCTTGTTTTTGTGATGTTGCAGATTCCAGTTGTGGTGTAACAAGGTGACACTCTTATTTAGAAATGGTTTTAACAGTCATAGAATCATTGAATGGTTTAGGTTAGAAGGGATCTCAAGGTTCATCCAGTTCCAACCCCCCACCACAGGCAGGGACACCTTCCACTAGGACGAAGCCTTGAGCAACCTGTTCAACCTGGCCTTGAATGCCTCCACGGAGGGGGCAGCCACAGCCTCCCTGGGCAACCTCTTTCAGTGTCTCATCACTCTCACTGTAAAGAACTTCTTCCTAACATACAGTTTACATCTCCCCTTGTCCTGTCATTCCAAGACCTTGTCAGTAGTCCCTCCCCAGCCTTCCTGTAAGCCCCCTTCAGATACTGGAAGGCAACTCCAAGGTCTTCTCAAGGCCTTCTCTTCTCCAGGCTGTAGAGCCCCAACTCTCTCAGCCTGTCCTTATAGGAGAGGTTCTCCAGCCCTCTGAGCATCTTGTGGCCTCCTCTGGAGTCGCTCCAGCAGTTCCATGTCTTTCTTGTGCTGGGGGCTCCAGAACTGCACACAGTACTCCAGGTGGGGTCTGACAAGAGTAGACCCCTCTCTTGCCCTGCTTGCAATGCTTTTCTTGATGCAACCCAGGACAGAGTTGGCTGTCTGGGCTCTGCAGGCACATTGCTGGCTCACAATCCCATACCTAAAATCTTTGCGTTGAGTTAGCAGGAGAGTGTTGAGGATGCAAAGGAAGTGTAGATTTCCTGTGAACAGTGGAGCTTTCATAACCAATATTCCTTCCTATGTCTGTCCTGTTTCTGCTTAGGAAGGCCTCCTGCCTTTCCATTTGCACTTCTGATTTCTTTCTCTAGTCACTTCACATCTATCCTTAGTGGCCATGCAGTACTGTATTCTCTTACCTTTGTAAAATCTCTGGTTCTTCAAGTATCTCCTGCTTCACCCAAAACTGCTCAGCTCTCACAATATCTTCTAATGGCTGAATGAACAGGAAACACTGCAAGCTGCATGTGCTTGACAGTCACAGATGTATGCACATATTGCTTACCACTCTTCCCATGTTAACTGCTGAAATAATTCTGCAGTATTTCATTTAAGGGAGGTCTGATTTACTTGGCTACCAATTCTTCTGAAAAATCAGAATTCAGTGGTTTTGAGATCCCTATTCCTTTGTCCACTGTTGTTTGGAATTAGTGAATTTAAAAGATATTAAAGGTGTATGTAAAGACATGAAATATGTTAGTCTCATCCTTATTGTTATAGAAAAATGGACAGAAAATGGTTTGTTGAAATAACTGGCTCCAGAGCAGCCCTGAGGTGAGGGACTTGAGGGTGCTGCTGGACAAGAAGCTCAACAGGAGCCAGCAGTGTGCACTTGCAGCCCAGAAAGCCAAGTAGAGCCTGGGCTGCAGCAGCAGAAGTGTGGCCAGCAGGGCCAGGGAGGGATTTTTTTTTTTTTTCCCCCTCTACTCTGCTCTGCTGAGACCCCACCTGGAGTACTGCATCCAGTTCTGGAGCCCTCATTACAAGAAGGATGTGGAGATGCTGAAGTGTGTCCAGAGAAGGGCCACGAGGATGATCGGAGGTCTGGAGCACTTCTCCTCTGAGGACAGACTGAAAGAGTTGGGGCTGTTGTGTCTGGAGAAGAGGAGGCTCCCAGGTGACCTTCTTGTGGCCTTCCAGGATCTGAAGGGGGCCTACAAAATGCCAGGGAGGGACTTTTTAGGTTGTCAGGGAGTGACAGGACTGGGGGGGATGGAGCAAAGCTGGAGATGGGTAGGCTCAGGCTGGATGTGAGGAGGAAGTTGTTGAGCATGAGAGTGGTAGGAGGCTGGTATGGGTTGCCCAGGGAGGTGGTTGAGGCCCCATGGCTGGAGGTGTTTAAGGCCAGGCTGGCTGAGGCTGTGGGCAGCCTGCTCTAGGGTAGGGTATCCTTACCCATGTCAGGGGGGTTGGAACTGGCTGCTCCTTGTGTTCCCTCCCAACCCTGACTGATTCTATGATTCTACCTCTCAGTCAGTGAGTATAACTAATATGTATCTGCAATATCAAAGCAAATGTATTTGCATTTAAGGCTATGGATAAGAAGGTGGAGCTTCTGACTCTGGTCTTGTCAAGTTAATTTCACAGGAGCTGAATGACTTCAGACTGAAGTGTAATATGTCAAAGAAGAAAAGCTTCAAGCAATGGCTCTGCATATTACTATATTCCCTTCCAATGTATCACTTCATTTTTATTCCAAGTCCCTGAAATGTACATATTAAACAAAAAAGGGTTGGACCTAATAGCCAAGTTAAGGCTTGTTGCTTAGAAGAAATGTTAAGGAAGTGGACATGGAGATGAAACTGCTGAACCTATTGAAGGAGGATGTAGAAAAGAAACACTAAACCCAAGGTTATTACTAAGGATGGAAATATTTGATATTGCTCAGTTGGAAATGGCAGCTAAACACAGCTTCAGCAGATAAGCTGTGTCTTATGCTTTGTGTTTTGCAATCTCTCAGGAGCAGCATCAGGAGAGTGAGGAAGGTGCTTATCTCCTCCTACTTGACATACCCGTTAGACTTCCTCTAGATCCTGTATCCATTTTTGGGCTCTTGGTGTAAGAAAGACATGACAAACTGCAGGGTGTTCAGGAGGGGTTTACTGAGAGGGTTGGAGGCTGGAGCACTAGTGCTTTGTGAAGAGACTGAAGGTTTGCTCAGTCTAGAGAGGCTAGAGGCTTTGGGGGGATCTAACATCAGCCTTCCTTTACCAATGTGAAAGCCATCAAGATGATAGCAGAGTGATGCATGGCAGAGAGACAGCAGACATATTGAGATCTCTTTCTGTGCTGATTATATGCAGAAGACCGTTAAGGACAGTCAGGGATTGAGAAGGGTTGCCCAGAAAGGTTGTGCTGCCTTAAACATTGAAGGCTTCCAAAGTACCAGCAGCTAAAACCTCAAGTCACTAGTTGTGACTTTGTAGCTGACACTACATTGAACAGGAAGTTGGCCTGGAGATTTCTGGAGTCCTCTTTCTAACGTGAATTGTCTTTTGATTCTATAATGCTGAATTAACAAAGTTTCTTCTACTTGCCATTTATTAGTCTTTGTTTTAGTTCTAAACACAGATGAAAGGGCAAAAACCCATTTAATAACAACTTGAAAGATGTTAATGGAGGCATTCAGCTGACACTGTCTTTATTTAAACTGCAACGTCTCTACAGAAAGCTGGAGAAGAATGTTTGTACCCCTGCTGCTTTTTAGGGCTGAGATTTGCTGAGTGACAGCTGCCATACTGGCTGCAATGCTATACTGCTTATAGAATGATAGAATCAACCAGGTTGGAAGAGACCTCCAAGCTCATCCAGTCCAACCTAGCACCCAGCCCTAGCCAGTCAACCAGACCATGGCACTAAGTGCCTCATCCAGGCTTTGCTTCAATGCCACCAGGCACAGCAACTCCCTCACCTCCCTGGGCAGCCCATTCCAATGCCAATCACTCTCTGCCAACAACTTCCTTCTAACATCCAGCCTAGACCTTCCCTGCCACAACTTGAGACTGTCTCCTTGTTCTATTGCTGGTTGCATGGCAGAAGAAACCAACCCCCACCTGTCTTCTAGAAAGGTGCTACATAAAGCTGACTTTGTTTTACTGAAAGGCATTTCTCTTTTCTCATCCTGCGTGGCAGGTCTTAATTCAGAGCAGGCAGCATTTTACTTCCACCAACTTTGATAGTCTTATTGTTTGTGCTCTAACATGACAGTTCAGTTCAAGCTAATAGTAATGCTGAGAAGACTGCTGAGAATTGAGAGTGGTCTTTTGAGATATGCCATTGCTTTCTGTAGTTTCCATTTCTATTTTCCTCATGTAAGAGGAAGCTCTACAGTGCAGGTGGTGTCCATCCTTTGGTTTTGTCAGAATGTGGACACCAGGATAAGTAGATGGAATGGTGTAGCAATCAAAACAGTGGTTTTGTAGCAGTGAAGTTCAACTCTAGCCAGTTATTAACTGAAAACATAGCAACTTAGAAACTCTGAAAAGCATTTGTTTGGTTTGCTTTTCTTTGTAGCCGTATTTATTGCTCGTACAAATTCTTTGAACCAAAGCTGAGAAGTGGATTTTTTACTCTATGGACCTCTGCCCTGACTGTAGGGAAGATGTTCTGTGCAGATTTTGATCTCATCATGACAATCAGGATTTAGATTTTAATCTATTTTGAACCTGCATGGAGCTCTGTGAATGGCACTGTGATCTCAGAAGGGTTGTTGCATGTCATTTTAAGTCAGTCTGTGCAATGATGTTCTTTGTGCTATGCATGTCCCTTAGTGAACATGCTCAGATCTCATCACATGCAGACCAGTGAGTGACTGTATAGTGTGGCCCAAATGGTCTGCATGATTAACTGTGCAAATTGAAAGACAGGATTCTCAATGGCCAAACATTATCCTATTTCAGTTGTTACATCTAAACATTAATCTTGTCCAGCAGAACTTGCAGAAAATAGATATAGTAAGTGATATGTCTAATGAATGAGGTTCAGGCTATTGTCCTGAGCCAGCAATTTCATTACAAGTGTATCACAGAACCACAGAATCTCTTAGATTGGCAGAGCCCTTCAAGCTCATCAAGTCCAAGCAGTAGTTTCACACTGACAAGTCCTTGTTGTGCTGAGGGCTTTGGTTGAGTCATCTCATCACTGTGAATCGCTATGGTTGCAAAGGACCACCAGGATCAGCCAGTCCAACCTGCATCACCAGACCATAGCCTCAAGCACCACATCCACTCTCCTTTTAAACACCTCCAGAGGTGGAGACTCCACCACCTCCCTGGGCAGCCTGTTCCAATGCCTGACCACCTGCTCAAGAAAGAACTTCCTCCCAACAGCCAACCTAAACCTGCCCTGATACAACTTGAGGCCATTTCCTCTTGTCCTATCATTAGTAACTGAGGAGAAGAGACCAGCTCCAGCCTCACTACAGCCTCCTTTTAGGTAGTTGTAGAGGGCAATAAGGTCCCCTCTCAGCCTCCTCTTCTCCAGACTAAACACCCCCAGCTCCCTCAGCTGCTCCTCACAGGTCATGTTTGCCAGACCTCTCCCCAGCCTTGTCGCCCTTCTCTGCACCTGCTCCAGCACCTCAGTGTCCCTCCTGTGCTGTGGTGACCAAAACTGGACACAGTCCTCCAGGTGTGGGCTCAGGAGTGCTGAGTACAGGAGCATGAGCACCTCCCTACTCCTGCTGGTCACACCATTTCTGCCCCAGGCCAGGATGCTGTTGGCCTTCTTGGCCACCTGGGCACACTGCTGGCTCATGTTCAGCCAGCTGGCCACCAGCACCCCCAGGTCCCTTTCTGCCAGGCAGCTCTCCAGCCACTCCTCCCCCAGCCTGTAGGGCTGCTGGGGGTTGTTGTGGCCAAGCTGCATGACCTAACACTTGGCCTTGTTAAACCCCATGCAGTTGGCCTCAGCCCACGGCTCCAGCCTGTCCAAATCCCTCTGCAAGGCCTTCCTACCCTCCAGCAGATTGACACTTCTGCTTCATTTGGTGTCATCTGCAAACAGTCAAGCTTAGTGCTTCCATGTTTAAAGCAAATGAGAAACATTAAAGGATTTTTTTTTTTCTAAAGTAGCTTTAACATTCTGGCATTTAAGGAAAGATTCTTAAGTAAAAAGCATCAAAAATGATACTGAGTTGTGTCCACAGCTATCATCCACTAGATGCCACTCTTCTCACACTATAGGTGGTGGGATGTGTCTAAAAATACAACAAGTTTGTTTTCTGTGATTAAAATCCCCTCACTTTGGAAAAAAGACTCACAGTGCTCAGATTGTAGCTGTGAGTTTCTAAGTTAAATTCTTGGATTGTTGAAGGACCTGCATAAGATTGCCTTGTGTCCAGAGAGGTGGGACTGCTTTCCATTGACTTCCAAAGATCACAGGATGTCAGAGGTTGGAAGGGACCCAAGGAGATCGAGTCTACCCTCCTGCCAGAGCAGGACCACACAATCTAGCTCGGGTCACACAGGAACACATCCAGACAGGCCTTGAAAGGCTCCAGAGAAGGAGACTCCACAGCCTCTCTGGGCAGCCTGTGCCAGTGCTCTGGGACCCTTACAGCAAAGAAGTTCCCCCTTGTGTTGAGCTGGAACCTCCTGTGCTGCAGCTTACACCCATTGCTGCTTGTCCTATCCCAGGGAGCAGTGAGCAGAGCCTGTTCCCCGGCTCCTGACCCCCAGCCCTCAGATGCTTATAAATATTGATTAAATCCCATCTCAGTCTTCTGCAGACTAAACAGCCCCAGATCCCTCAGCTTCTCATCAGGCAGTGCTCCAGTCCCCTCATCATCCTTGTAGCCCTCTGCTGGACCCTGTCCCTCTTCAACTGCGAGCCCAAAACTGAACTACAGTTTGTAGTCAGTCAGCATCTCTAAAATGTAGTGTCCTCAGTGATTTTATGTATGAAGTTTTATTTAACTGCAAATGTTGGCCTCTCATCAGTAGATTGTTTGATTTTCCATCCGTTTGAGAGGTTTCTGCAAAGCAGCTTCTGCATATAAAAGTGTTTTGACAGCAGATAACAAATATCCCATTTCCTCTGACTTCTTTTGGTGTTATCAACAGCTATCTGATACTTCTACTTAATCTACTCTAATAAACAGGAGGATTGGTAGATATTAGCTGAACATGAGCCAGCAGTGTGCCCAGATGGCCAGGAGAGCCAATGGCATTTTGGCCTGGCTCAGAAACAGTGTGGCCAGTGGGACAAGGGAGGTTATTCTGCTCCTGTGCTCAGCACTGGTCAGGTCACACCTTGAGTGCTGTGTCCAGTTCTGGACTCCTCAATTCAAGAGAGATGTTGAGATACTGGAATGTGTCCAGAGAAGAGTGGTAAACCTGGTGAGGGGCCTGGCACCAAGGTACAGCCCTGTGAGGAGAGACTGAAGGAGCTGGGGGTGTGCAGCCTGCAGAAGAGGAGGCTCAGGGCAGACCTCATTGCTGTCTGCAACTACCTGAAAAGGGAGGCTGTAGCCAGGTGGGGTTGGTCTCTTCTGCCAGGCAACCAGCAACAGAACAAGGGGATAAAGCCTCAAGCTGTGCCAGGGGAGGTCTAGGCTGGATGTTAGGAGGAAGTTGTTGTCAGAGAGAGTGATTGGCATTGGAATGGGCTGCCCAGGGAGGTGGTGGAGTTGCTGTCTCTGGAGGTGTTCCAGAACAGACTGGCTGGGGCACTTGATGCCATGGTCTGGTTGACTGGATAGGACTGGGTGCTAGGTTGGACTGTATGAGCTTGGAGGTCTCTTCCAACCTGGTTGATTCCATGAGTCTATGAATTATAATTTAATGTTTTGAAAGGCCTTGAATTTGCTGATAAGGTAATGGAGAACATTTGATCATGGAATTCCATGTTCAGGTCTATCAGTAAAGCAGACACTGAAACTGTTGAGTCGTTTCATGATGTCAGGTCATGGCAGTTGTACCTCTGCTATCTGAATGGATGGGTGGGCAGTTGTAGCTGCCTGGCAACTGGAGCCAGAGTCACTTCATGACAGTGCTACTTCACAAATCTTCTTTTGAAATGTTATATTCTAAAAATTGTGGGGTTTTTTTAAAATAATACTTATTTTACAAGGTCTTTTTACAGCATATCATAGAATCAGTCAGGGTTGGAAGAGACCACAGGGATCATCTAGTTCTAACTCCCCTTGCTGGGGGTTTGAACAGGGACTTAGAAGAAAAATGAGGTGGTACATTAGAATGGAGCATAGTAGTATGCAGAGCCATTGCTTGAAGCTTTTCTTCTTTGACATATTACACTTCAGTCTGAAGTCATTCAGCTCCTGTGAAATTAACTTGACAAGACCAGAGTCAGAAGCTCCACCTTCTTATCCATCGCTGGAACTAGATGATCTGTAAGGTCCCTTCCAACCAACCATTCTATGATTAAATGCAAATACATCTGGTTTGATATTGCAGATACATATTAGTTATACTCACTGACTGAGAGGTAGAATCATAGAATCAGTCAGGGTTGGAAGGGACCACAAGAATCATCTTGTTCCAACACCCCTGATATGGGTGGCATACCCTACCCTAGATCAGGCTGCCTACAGCCTCAGCCAGCCTGGCCTTAAACACCTCCAGGGATAGGGCCTCAATCACTTCCCTGGGCAACCCATTCCAGGCTCTCACCACTCTCATACTGAACAACTTCCTCTTCATCTCCAGTCTGAACCTCCCCACTTCCAGCTTTGCTCCATTGCCCCCAGTCCTGTCCCTGATATCCTAAAAAGTCCCTCCCCAGCTTTTTTGTAGGCCCCTTCAGATCCTGGAAGGCCACAAGAAGGTCACCTGGGAGCCTCCTCTTCTCCAGACTGAATAACCCCAAAGAGATAACTGGCACAATGGGAGTGTTTTCAGTCCAAAAATTTCCCATCCAAATGAACTTGTTATTAAGGAGAGATTGTCAGAGATAAGGTGTGTGTGTGTTTTTGGTCGGCTGTGTTTTGTTTTGGCTGGCAAACTTGCTCCAGAGGTGTTTTCTTCTGTGCATAAGTACTTGTAATTGAACTGGGCTCTGTTCTTTGCAGTCCTGCTGCTTCCTTTTTGACTGTATCTTGTAATGGATTGTGCTAGTTTGAACCTAGCTGGGATATTTTGGTGAGAGGAATTAGATGCTAGGCTGTGAAAAGGAAACACTGGTGATGTCTGCTGCACTCATAGGCTTGCTGAGATGGATAAGAATAAGAACACAAACATAGATAAGTTACTCTCTGGATTTTGGGCTGCATGCACTTCTCTAGCCTGTCTGACTAATCCTTCTGCTTCCTAACCCCTCTGACCAACACTCCAAACTCACTTTGAATGCAAGGCAAAGTCTGGGGTAAGGTACAGAGGTGGGGAGAAGGTGGAAGGGTGGTTGGGAGCCCCTCCTGGGGACTCTGGTTCCTGGCAGGGCTGTTGTGTTTCTGTATTACTTTTTAACTTGTCTATTTCTGTATAGATTGTGAATACCTGCTTGTATCTTGTGCTAAGCTGTAAATATAAAGCTTGATTCAATTTCCAGAGCTGCTGAGTCTAATCTGAGTGATTTCCAAAGTGTGGGTTTAGGTAACACCCAAACCATCACATGGTTCTACTGTTTATCAGCTTCTTCAATTGCTGTGGTGATTTCACTGCATGATAAAGGTGGAAGGGGAAGATGGTTTAAGTTGGAGGGTACATTTGTTGAAATGAAAAGCATGTTTAGCTGTAATAACTGACATAGGAAAATGCTTGGCTGTTGAGTAGAACCTCTGGTAGAGTACAGAAAGCACTTTGCTTGCAGTTACTGTCATCTGTTTCATTTCCTTCTACAGGAGATAAGCTGTTCTGTTTCTTTCTGTACAGACACATTGTGCCTTTCCCCAGTGCACTAGCATCCCTGGGAAGAAACCCTAACTCCTCTGACTTGCAGGATTTCAGTCTGCTGAAGTATGCTTTTCCCTTGGGAAAGGCTTGCAGTGTTAGAATAGAATAGAATCAACCAGGTTGGAAGAGACCTCCAAGCTCATCCAGTCCAACCTAGCACTCAGCCCTATCCAGTCAACCAGACCATGGCACTAAGTGCCTCATCCAGGCTTTTCCTGAACACCTCCAGGCATGGTGACTCCACCACCTCCCTGGGCAGCCCATTCCAATGCCAATCACTCTCTCTGCCAACAACTTCCTCCTAAGACCCAGCCTAGGCCTGCCCTGGCAAAACTTGAGACTCTGTCCCCTTGTCCTGTTGCTGCTTGCCTGGCAGAAGAGCCCAACCCCACCTGGCTACAGCCTCCCTTCAGGTAGTTATAGACAGCAATGAGGTCTGCCCTGAGCCTCCTCTTCTGCAGGCTGCACACTCCCAGCTCCCTCAGCCTCTCCTCATAGGGTTTGTGTTCCAGGCCCTTCCCCAGCCTTGTTGCCCTTCTCTGGACACCTTCCAGCACCTTGGTATCTGGTTATTACTCAGAGGTTTGCTTTGTAAATACTTGATATTGTTTCATCCCTTATTCCTTTTGCAGTGGTTTGTCTTCTGTGTTTATTTTAATAGGTTGATTGAGATAGCAAGCAGCAGATTCCCTACTTATTTTGACTCGGACGAGAAGCTGTTCTCCATGACCAGCAGCATTCACCTGTACCGAGAGCTGACCTGTAGCAGTGTGCTGAAGAGGTACTCATTTCCAGTTTAAAAATCAGTCCCCAGATCCCATTCTGGTTGAATTTTCTATAGCAAGCAGAGCATCAGGGGCTGGTAGGGACTTTGAAAGAGCATCTGGTCCAGCCCCCCTGTCAGAGTAGGATCACCCAGAGCTGATCACACTGGAATGCATCCAGATGGTTCTTGAGTATCTCCAGAGAGGGAGACTCCACAACCCTCCTGGGCAGCCTGTGCCAGGGCTCTGTCACAGGGAAAAAAAAAAATCCTCCTCATTTTTAAATGAAACTTCCTTTGCCTCAACTTCCACCCACTGTCCCTTGTCCCATCACTGGATATCACCCAGCAGAGCCTGGCTCCATTCTCCTGGCACTCACCCCTTACATGTTTATAAACATGAATGAGGTCACCCCTTAGCCTTTTCCTCTCCAAGTCCCAGCTCACTCAGGGCCTCCTCAGAAGGAAGATGCTCAACTTTCTTAATGATTTTTGTGGCTCTGTGCTTGACTCTCTCAAGCAGCTCCCTGTCCTTCTTGAGCTAGGGAGGGGCAGAACGGGACACATTATTCCATATGAGGCTTCACCAGGGCAGAGTTAGAGGGGCAGGAGAACCTCCCTCGACCTACTAAACACAGCCCTTCTAATCCACCCCAGAATAGCATTGACCTTCCTGGCCACAAGAGCACACTGCTGCCTCATGGCCATCCTTCCACCTACCAGGACTCCCAAGTCTTTCTCCCCTTCACTGCTCTCCAGCAGATCAGTCCCCAGTACTTGTTTTATATCCAAGTCTTTCTGAAGAGTATTTAAAATGAAGGCCTTTTCATGTTGATAACAACATGATTGCCCACCGAGTAACCGTGCTACAGAAAACTGACATCACTCTTCTCATCTCATAGCAGATGACTAATTTGCACTGGAATGGGCTGCCCAGGGAGGTGGTGGAGTTGCTGTCCCTAGAGGTGTTCAAGAAAAGCCTGGCTGAGGCACTTAGTGCCATGGTCTGGTTGACTGGATAGGGCTGGGTGCTAGGTTGGGCTGGATGTTCTTGGAGGTCTCTTCCAACCTGGTTGATTCTGTGATTTTGTTACTTATCCTAGGCAGAGGGCTTTATATAATGAGGCCCATGGAAGGCTCTAAGGGGAGTGTTCATGCAACAGGTCTCATCATGGATTGTGGAGAGATTGCAATATGAGAGTTGTGTTTTCTATGAAATGGGAGTTTGCTCTTCCAAAGCAGAGTTTACTTCCAGGAAGACTGGAACCCCTCCAGCATTGGGAGGGAGTCATCAGCCTGAATGCTGTTGCTGGCAGTGTTTCATTGTCATGTTGTTTGTTACCCTAAGTTAATTTTGGACATGTTTTGTAATAAGAATGGATTAAGTTATATTTTTAGCATCACCTTGTGTGTTTTTTTTAATCTTAGTAGAGAATTATTCCAAGAACAGTTTCTTTGTCTAGTGCAGCTTTGTTATACAACAGCTAGTAGCACAGGCTTAGGTTTGGCATAGTCTTTGGAGGAAATGGGTTTCACAGAATCAGTCAGGGTTGGAAGGAACCACAAGGATCATCTAGTTCCAATCCCTCTGCCATGGGCAGGAACCACCCTACCCTAGAGCAGGCTGCCCACAGCCTCATCCAGCTTGCCCTTAAACACCTCCAGCCATGGGGCCTCAACCACCTCCCGGGGAAACGCATTCCAGCCTCTCACCACTCTCATGCTCAACAACTTCCTCCTCACCTCCAGCCTGAACCTACCCATCTCCAGCCTTGCTCCATTCCCCCCAGTCCTGTCACTCCCTGACAGACTAAAAAGTCCCTCCACAGCTTTTTTGTAGGCCCCCTTCAGATCCTGGATGGCCACAAGAAGGTCACCTGGGAGTCTCCTCTTCTCCAGACTGAACAGTTCCAACTCTTTCAGTCTGTGCTCACAGCAGAGCTCCTGCAGCCCTCTGAGCATCCTCATGACCCAGAAGGGTTTGACCTTCTGCATATAAAGACACCAAAGGTTCTGGTGTTGGAAATGGGACACTGCTACTGTGAGCAAAATGGCAAAGTTTCAGTGTCCACTTAACCTACTTTCTGCCATTCAGGGGTAATACAGCATAATGTTATTAACTGCAAGTTCTACCAAGCCTCCTTTGGAGAGGTCCTGCTTTGGGTTATGTGGCTCATTGGAGCCTCACATTCCTTTCCTCTTCAATACATGCAAATGTTAGTGGGGGAAGGCAGTCCTGTGAAGAGGGACCTAGGGGTCCTGGTTGCTAACAAGTTCCCCATGGCACAGCAGTGTGCCTTTGTGGCCAAGAAGGCCAAGGGTTCCTGGGGTGTATTATGCAGAGTGTGTCCAGCAGATCAAGGGAGGATCTTCTCCTCCTCTACTCTGCCCTGCTGAGACCTCATCTTGAATACTGTATTCAGTTTTGGGCTCCCCAGTTGAAGAGGGACAGGGATCTGCTGGAGAAGGTCCCATGGAGGGCTACAAGAATTATTACGAGGCTGGAGCACTGCCTGATGAGGAGAGGCTGAGGGACCTGGGGCTGTTTAGTCTGGAGAAGAGAAGACTTAGAGAGGATTGGATAAATGTTTATAAGTATCTGAGGGCTGCCAGGTGACAGGGATCTGCTGGAGAAGGTCCCATGGAGGGCTACAAGAATTATTACGAGACTGGAGCACTGCCTGATGAGGAGAGGCTGAGGGACCTGGGGAAGAGAAGACTTAGAGGGGATTTGATAAACGGTTATAAATATCTGATGGCTGGGGGTGAGGAGTGGAGGGACAGGCTCTGCTCACTGCTCCCTGGGATAGGACAAGGAGCAATGGATGGAAGCTGCAGCACAGGAGGTTCTGCCTCAACGCAAAGGGGAACTTCTTTGCTGGAAGGGTCCCAGAGCACTGGCACAGGCTGCCCAGAGAGGCTGTGGAGTCTCCTTCTCTGGAGCCTTTCAAGGCCTGTCTGGATGTGTTCCTCTGTGATCTGTGTTAGATAGGATTGTCCTGCTCTGGCAGGGGGGTTGGACTGGATGATCTCCTTGGGTCCCTTCCAGTCCCTAACATCTTGTGATCCTGTGGGGTGATCTGGGGTGGGAGTAGGTAGAGGGCTGACTTCCAGCTTATTGAAGTAAAGCTTTTGTTTGAAGGATGTCAGGGTTATAAAATGGTTCTGTTGTGCAAATACTGTTATCGGTGTCTGGATGGTTTTTGTTTTCACTTTTCTAGGATTATGTCTTTGGAAGAGGAAATTATTTCCAAGAAAGTTAAACTCATAATTATTGACTCTGTTGCTTCAGTCGTCAGAAAGGAGTTTGACACAAAGCTCCAGGGCAACCTGGCAGAGAGAAGTAACTTTTTGGCTAGAGGAGCATCAGTATTGAAGTATTTGGCGGAGGAGTTCTCAATACCAGTAAGTTCTTTCTCCTTTCTTAATTATTTGCCTTAGAGTATCAAGTAATAAAATCTGAAAATAGTGAAAATGACAGGAAGATGAAAAGCAGAAAAAGCTTCTAGCAGGAATCTTCAAGCAGATACTGGTTGGAATGTGGAGCAATGCCTGGCTCTTGAAAGACTTTATGCTCTAATGCAGTGTAATGTCGTTTGTGGCTGATCGTGCTCATTAATGCAGAAAGAAGGGTAACAGCTCAGCAAATCCTTGTCTGTGGACTTGCCCATACAATACAAAGGAAGACCTGGACACTTAGTGCAGGGATTGATTGAAAAGTGCTTTAGAAGGTAGAAGATGCATAAATGTCTCTGTGTGTTTGTTGGGGAGGGGAAATTGATTGGTGCGAGATGATATTTTCCAACATTACTATCGTTTATTAATGTTGCTGTTCAGAACTCTGCCACCCCCAACCACTAACCTTAATAATATTTGGTTTATTACACGGTGGTGGAAACATTCTGTGGATAATATCTACAGCTAATATAACCAGGAAAATATAGAAACATTAATTGAACTGGAAGAGAAGGTTCTGTGGTCACTTGCAGTCAATATGCCTCTTGCCCAGTAGCTGGGCCCAAGCTCTATCTGCTCTATGGCAGAAGGCAATAGAGAATTACAAAGAGGCATTTAAGCATCTACTCACAGATTATTATTATTACTCTTGCTGGTGCTAGCCACAGTCCAGCTGCCCAAATGCTTTCAGGGGACTCTGTCTTGTTGGACATTGAGGCTTGAATCTTCCCAGCTTCTGGGGAAAGGACGCAGACAATCTCTGACCTTGTCTCCTGGCTTCTTCTGGATGATCTGTGTATATGTCAAGGGATTCTAGGCAGGACCTTCAGGTGCAGAAGGCAGATGTGGTGCAGTCTCAGCACCATGTCACACTGGCCACACAGGCCGATTGTGTGCAGGCATCCAGGGTCTGCTCCTGGTAACTTGCAGCAGTGGAGTTTACCAGGCAAGCAATAAAGCAGTGTGCAATAGCAGCAGGGCTGGGCACAGCAGAGAGAGCAGAGAAGCAAAGGCACATTGTTCACCTGCCTATCTCTTTTTATCAGTGTGGGCCAAGGTTAATTGCCCTTTGGACACAGAATAGCCAATCAGGATGACAGTTAGTGAAAACAATCAGCTTCCAGGTAATAGCATTGAAAATGGGAGACAAGTCTTAGTAATTAAGACATAAAGAGATTACATTTGTTTAGCTACTTTATTAGTTAATATGTACCTACTCAAGAGTATTTGATAAAAGCAACCTTCTCTTCATCTAGCAAAGTGTGGTGGTTTGGGTGTTCCCCCCACACACTTTGGAAATCACCCAGACTAGACTCAGCCAGCTGTGGAAATTGAATGAAGCTTATATTTACAGCTAGCACAATGTACAAGCAGATATTTACAGTATATACAGTTACAGACAGAAATAGACAAGGTAAAAGGTAATACAGAAACACAACTCCCTTCCCAGAAACCTGAGTCCCCAGGAGGGGCTTCCAACTACCCTTCCACCTCCTACCTGCCCCTCAACCTTACCACAGTTCCAAGAAAGAATGGAGGTTTGGCCAGGGGGGTTAGGAAGCAAAGTGGATTAATCAGAGAAACAGCACAGAGGTTAGAGAGAGATGCAGGTCGGAGCTCCCCAGCAGGAGTAGTGCCTTATCTATGTTTTGATTCTTGTTCTTATACATCTCAGCAAGCCTATGTGGGAAGTAGACATCACCATTGTTCTCTTTTCACAGCCTGTAGTCTAGTCCTTCTCACCAAAGCATTACAGCTAGCTTCAAACTAGCACACAAAGGTATACCACAGTTCTGTGGCTGGAAACTGAATGAAGCAAGTTCGCTCTTGGACGAATGACTCGTGCATTACTAAACATAAATAGCTTCTTGGCACTGAATATTTGTAACTGGCCTTTCCCCACCCCCATTTTCTGCAAAAGAAATGGGTTGACACAGGAATAAATTTGGAGAAGGCCTGTACTACCACATCATGCCAGAATTCAAATGAGCGTAACTCTGTTCTTCAGTTCTCTGTGGACATTATAGACTCTCTTGGCTATTCACGATAGTGTGTTCATGCTGGCAGGGTATTGACTTCGACATTCAAAAGGGACTAGCATGAATTAGAAAAGGAAACTTTAATCCATCTTTTGAGATTGTTAAAAAGGGGAAATTAATTAATGCGAGACCATATTTTTTTCCCAAAATAAATATTAGAATAGAATAGAATCAACCAAGTTGGAAGAGACCTCCAGGCTCATCCAGTCCAACCTAGCACCCAGCCCTATCCAGTCAACCAGACCATGGCACTAAGTGCCTCATCCAGGCTTTTCTTGAACACCTCCAGGCATGGTGACTCCACCACCTCCCTGGGCAGCCCATTCCAATGCCAATCACTCTCTCTGCCAACAACTTCCTCCTAACATCCTGCCTAGACCTGCCCCGGCAAAACCTGAGGCTGTGTCCCCTTGTCCTGTTGCTGCTTGACTGGCAGAAGAGCCCAACCCCACCTGGCTACAGCCTCCCTTCAGGTAGTTATAGACAGCAATGAGGTCTGCCCTGAGCCTCCTCTTCTGCAGGCTGCACACCCCCAGCTCCCTCAGCCTCTCCTCACAAGGCTGTGCTCCAGGCCCCTCCCCAGCCTTGTTGCCCTTCACTGGACACCTTCCAGCACCTCAGCATCTCTCTTAAATTGAGGAGCCCAGAACTGGACTCAGCACTCAAGGTGTGGCCTGAGCAGTGTTGAGTACAAGGGAAGAATAACCAGTGCTGATATTCAGAACTCTGCCACCCCTGACCACTGATTTTAATAATATTTAGGTTCTTACACAGTCATGGAAACATTCTGTGGATTAGATCTAGTAATAACCAGAAAAATAGCTAAACATTAATTGAACTGGCAGAGAAGATTCCCGTGGTCAAATGCTGCTTGGGGTCAATATGTCGCTTGCCCACTAGATGGACTCAAGGAGCTCTTTCTGCTTGTGGCAGAAGGCAATGGAGAATTGCAAAGAGGCATTTAAGCATTTACTCACAGATTATTATTACTCGACTCTCAGGGGCTAGCCACAGCCCCAGACAGTGCCTGAATGCTTTCAGGGGACTCTGTCTAGTCAACCACTGAGACTTCGATTCTTCCCAGGCTTCTGGGGAAAGGAGGCAGACAATCTCAGACCTTGTCTCTTGGCTTCTCTGGACCATCTGTGTAGGACTTCTGGCCTTAGCAGAAGACCTTCAGGTGTCTTGTGATGTGCTGTCTCAGCATGATGTCACGCTGGCCACGCAGGCTGATCGCGTGAAGGCGTTCGGAGCCTGTTCCTGGTAAATTCATGACAGCGGAGTCTCCAGGCAAACAATAAGGCAGTAGGCAACAGCAGGCACGAATAGAATGGCAGAGCA
Source organism: Tricholaema leucomelas (assembly GCA_013400475.1). Lineage (NCBI taxonomy): Eukaryota > Metazoa > Chordata > Aves > Piciformes > Lybiidae > Tricholaema lacrymosa > Tricholaema leucomelas. The sequence goes on along the minus strand of WAAF01016658.1, from coordinate 86,176 downwards.
CAGCAGAGCATGGCAGAGCACAGCAGAGCATGGCAGTGCACAGCATAGCATGGCAGTGCACAGCAGAACAACGGCAGAGCAGGTTGTTCACCTGCATATCTCCTCTCATCAATGAGGGCCGAGGTTAATTGCCCTTTGGACACCGAACAGCCAATCAGAATGGCAGTTAGCCAAACCTTACCCTATTAGGCAAAGCCATAGGCATGCTTTTCCCAAATTTGGGAAGACAGGCACAAGCTAAATGTGTGTACCTTGTTTACCACAGGACCAAGACAAGTCTGGGCAGGTCAGAGTCCTTAGACTCAGTGGCTCCAGGTTCTTTTGTCTTCTTTTCCCATGCGTGCTTCTCTGGTGGAGCAGAAAACCTGCAACCCAGGGTATGTATTAAGCCTATTTTGGGCCTATCAGGCCTACCATGACAGAGATGAGAAATAAACCTCAACTTATTAATGGAATGGCCACTGTCTTACCTACTGAATGAAGCAAGTGCAAGTCTCGTGTGATTGTAAAGTTTTGCTTCAGTGAATGTTTTTCTGGGGGGTTGGATGGTATTTTCTGGTAAAGTACAAGGAAGCACAAAGCTTTGTTCTCATGCAGATGATGGACCTGTTGGAAGGCAGCCAGGGAGAAAAGGATAGGGAGGTCCTAATTGATGGGAGGCCATGAGCTAGCACTGCACTCTGGGGGCCAGGAGGGCAAATGCCATTCTGGGCTGTGGCCTTGAGAGAGGTTCTCCTGCCCCTCTACTTTGCTATGGTGAGGCCACAGCTGGAGTACTGTGTCCAGTTCTGCCCCCCCACCCCCCTCCAGTTCAAGAGGGACATATAACTGCTTGAGAGGCTCCAGTGCAGAGCCACAAAGATGCTGAAGGTAATGGAACCTCTCTCTTAGGAAGAGAGCCTGAGGGAGCTGGGGCTGTGCTGCTGGGAGGAGACTGAGAGGTAACCTCATCAGTGCCTATAAATATGTGCAGGGTGAGTGGCAGGAGGCTGCAGCCAGGCTCTGCTGGGTGATGCCCAGTGCCAGGACAAGGAGCAATGGGTGGAAGCCGAGGCAGAGGAATTTTCATGTAAGTATGAGGAGGAATTTTTCCCTGTGTGGGTGACAGAGCTCTGGAACAGGCTGCCCAGGGGGGTTGTGGAGTCTCCCTCTCTGGAGATACTCAAAAGCCTCCTGGGCATGTTCCTGTACGATCTAGGAGATCCTGCTCTGGCAGGGGGCTTGGACTGGATGAACTTCTGAGGTCCTTTCCAGCTCCTGACAGTCTGTGATTCTGTGATGTTAGTAAAACAAGGTCTTTCTCAAAAAGCAAAATATGATACCCAGTTGATTTATATTTTTGATCCCTTCTTTCATCTAACTGGACAGTAAACCCAGTTCCATCCTAGGATCTTTAAATGATGCAAGAGCAAGAGGCAGCACAAAGTTTGGATCACTTTTGGTCTACTGACAACCTACCTGGCAGTCATAGTGATGACTGAACAGTCACTGAAGCTATTATATTATTGCTGTCTACAACTACCTGAAGGGAGGTTGTAGCCAGGTGGGGTTGGTCTCTTCTGCCAGGCAAGCAGCAACAGAACAAGGGGACACAGTCTCAAGTTGTGCCAGGGGAAGTCTAGGCTGGATGTTAGGAGGAAGCTGTTGGCAGAGAGAGTGATTGGCATTGAATGGGCTGCCCAGGGAGGTGGTGGAGTCTCTGTCCCTGGAAGTGTTGAAGCAAAGCCTGGCTGGGGCACTTAGTGCCATGGTCTGATTGACTGGCTAGGGCTGGGTGCTAGGTTGAACTGGATGATCTTGGAGGTCTCTTCCAACCTGGTGGATTCTATGATTCTGTTTCGTCCATAAAGCACTATGTAACAGTGTCCCTTTTCCCCCCTTCTCTGCACACAACCTTGAGCAAAACCTGCTTATTTTTTCTGCCAAGTGTGGTTGAAACGAGGCAGTCAGATCAAAAGCAATTGCCAGTAACTCAGAAGGACAGTTGGACTAGAAACCAAGCAGCCCTTTATTTTTGAAATCCATTGATCATGTAAAGCTATATGCAAAGTTTGCACTACAGTTATCTCTTTTAAACTGCGTTGCACTTGAAAACATTTGGGTCTGGGTGTTCTCTGTTACAATGGCCCCCCAGTTTAAGAGGGACATTGAGATGCTTGAGCATGTCCAGAGAAGGGCAACGAGGCTGGGGAGAGGCCTCGAGCACAGCCCTACGAGGAGAGGCTGAGGGAGCTGGGATTGTTTAGCCTGGAGAAGAGGAGGCTCAGGGCAGACCTCATTGCTGTCTACAACTACCTGAGGGGTGGTTGTGGCCAGGGGGAGCTTGCTCTCTTCTCTCAGGCAGCCAGCACCAGAACAAGAGGACACAGCCTCAAGCTACACCAGGGGAAATTTAGGCTTGAGGTGAGGAGAAAGTTCTTCAGTGAGAGAGTCATTGGCTACTGGAATGGGCTGCCCAGGGAGGTGGTGGAGTCGCCGTCCCTGGAGCTGTTCAAGGCAGGATTGGACGTGGCACTTGGTGCCATGGTCTAGCCTTGAGCTCTGTGGTAACAGCTTGGACTTGATGATCTGTGAGGTCTCTTCCAACCTTGGTGATACTGTGATACTGTAATGTGTGTTGATGCTGTGTACCAGATTACACATTTAAGCAGCAGTTATCAGTCCTGTATGTTTCCTGATTTCCTTAGCCTTAAAAATAACAGAGAACAAAATACACTTTGGATTTGCTTATCTTCCCCCTCCCCATATTCTTAGGAACCTGTTAATAGGAAACTGTATTATTAGTAAGTGGCAGTCAGTAAATGTAGTTTAGTGTTCATGCTGGTTGAGAGAGAAGTGATGTCTCCCATTTGAGTGAAGAGCTAAAACTCAACCCCAGTATGACTAGAATTGTTCTTGAGATTCAACTGCTTAGCTGGTAAAAATTGTTATTTATAGAACCTGTTCTTCTGGTTGTTAGTACTTGAGCAAATGTGTGAAGCTGGCTAGACATCTCTATGGAAAGCTACTCTAAAAGTGGCAGTTGCAAAACCAAACTGCTGTAAGCATTCTTTTAAATATCAAACTGACACTGAAGATGAAACTTGCTTTGTAGATCACTCAATTACAACACTGGCTGTCCTCTTTACTTATGTCTAGGTTGTCTTCTTAGGTCTGTGACGTGACCTGTGCTATTTCTGATAAGCATGTTGGTTGTCATTACTACCAGAAAATATATAATAGTATCTCTGTTCTTTTTTTTCTTCTGAGAACATGAAAAAGCTGAGGAGGAGAGACTTTCATCTCTCACTTGTGATTTATAGTGCAAATGAAAGACAAACCATATGTGGTTATTTGCTAATGCTTCTACTTGCTATGCTAAATAACTGAACAGTAGTTTAGAAACTCAGAATTTCCAGAGGCAGTAATTTCCCCCTCTCTAGGTGAAATATGTTCCATTTCAAACCTAAAAATTGAGTTTATTAGCATTGATAATATGACAGCAATAAAACTCATTGTTGGTTTTATTTTCACATTCAATTCTCACAGTTTGTGTTTCAGTGTTTTGCGCTCATTTAAGCTTTCTGCTCTGTAAACCTCAGACCCAACATTTCACTTTGCTTGGGAAAGCCAAGTGTTTAAGTATGTCTTTGGGTTTGGATTGTGTAAGGTTTCAGTGTTTTGTGCTCACTTTTGCTTTCTGCTCTGTAAACTTCAGACCCAACATGTCCCTTTGCTTTGGAAAGCCAAGAGTTTAAGTATGTCTTTGGGTTTGGATTGTGTAAGGTTTCAGTGTTTTGTGCTCACTTTTGCTTTCTGCTCTGTAAACTTCAGACCCAACATGTCCCTTTGCTTTGGAAAGCCAAGAGTTTAAGTATGTCTTTGGGTTTGGATTGTGTAAGGTTTCAGTGTTTTGTGCTCACTTTTGCTTTCTGCTCTGTAAACTTCAGACCCAACATGTCCCTTTGCTTTGGAAAGCCAAGAGTTTAAGTATGTCTTTGGGTTTGGATTGTGTAAGGTTTCAGTGTTTTGTGCTCACTTTTGCTTTCTGCTCTGTAAACTTCAGACCCAACATGTCCCTTTGCTTTGGAAAGCCAAGAGTTTAAGTATGTCTTTGGGTTTGGATTGTGTAAGGTTTCAGTGTTTTGTGCTCACTTTTGCTTTCTGCTCTGTAAACTTCAGACCCAACATGTCCCTTTGCTTTGGAAAGCCAAGAGTTTAAGTATGTCTTTGGGTTTGGATTGTGTAAGGTTTCAGTGTTTTGTGCTCACTTTTGCTTTCTGCTCTGTAAACTTCAGACCCAACATGTCCCTTTGCTTTGGAAAGCCAAGAGTTTAAGTATGTCTTTGGGTTTGGATTGTGTAAGGTTTCAGTGTTTTGTGCTCACTTTTGCTTTCTGCTCTGTAAACTTCAGACCCAACATTTCACTTTGCTTTGGAAAGCCAAGTGTTTAAGTATGTCTTTGGGTTTGGATTGTGTAAGGTTGTTTGGGATTTTTTTTGTTTTGGTTTGGTTTTTTGTGTCTATTTATATGTGGCAATTGTTCTCTGCAGTGCCTTTTCTACTGTCTTTGGTGAAATGTGTTTAACTGTATCATCTTCCTACAGTAAGCTGTCTCAAGGCTGAAATGCTTCTATTGCAAAGAGAACATTCAAATTGTTAATTTAATTTTCTTTATAATCAGGTATTTCAGTTTGACCTCATTCTCACTCCTGTTTTATTCTGCTTCCACACAGATGTTTGCTTGCTTTGTCAGCTCCATTGCACCGTCACGGTTGCTCTTCTGATGTCTGACAATACAAGTGCATGGAGAGCTAAACAGATTCCTAAAGGGAAGATTTAGGGAAAAAAATACCTTGGAATTGGCAATAAATATTCTGAAAGTTTTGAAATAATGGGTAGTTGATTAGTTGCAATCTCCTTTATGCAAGTTGCAATGATAGTTGATAGTAGCAACCTCCTTTATGCTGACTTATCCAAAACTACAGCGATAGATTAGATTTCCAAGTGAATTGTATCTGGACTGCGAAGTGCCAAAATGCAAACTTGATATTTTGGTGTAAAAAATGGAATTTTGCTTTTAAAAAAGATATTTAATACCAATGTTACAGAAACTGTAATTGAAAGAGCTTTGCAAGTTGTGTAAAAACTGGCTGGATGACCAGGTCACAGAGAGGGGTTGTGAATGGTGTGGCATCTGGGAGGTGTCTGGTGATCAGTGGTGTCCCCCAGGGATCAGTGCTGGGCCAGTTCTGTTCAACATCTTTATTGCCTGGGGCAGTGTGGCTGGAGAGCTGCCTGGCAGAAAGGGTCTGGGGGTTGTAATAGACAGGAGCTGAATGTGAACCAGCAGTGTGCCCAGGGGGCTGAATGTGAGCCAGCAGTGTGCCCAGGGGGCTGAATGTGAGCCAGCAGTGTGCCCAGGGGGCTGAATGTGAGCCAGCAGTGTGCCCAGGCAGCTGAGTGTGAGCCAGCAGTGTGCCCAGGTGGCCAAAAAGGCCAATGGCATCCTGGCTTGGATTAAAAATGCTGTGCCCAGCAGGAGCAGGGAGGGGATTGTCCCCTCGAAGTGGGTGAGGCCATACCTCAAGTGTTGTGTTCAGTTTTGGGCACTGCAATACAAGAGAGATGTGGAGGTGCTGGAGCAGGTCCAGAGGAAGGGAATGAAGCTGAGGAAGAGCCTGGAGAATAGATCTTAAGAGGCACAACTAAGGGAGCTGGGGATGGTTAGTGTGAGGAAGAGGAGGCTGAGAGGAGACCTGATTGCTGTCTACAGCTACCTGAAGGGACACTGTGGAGGGGCTGCTGCTAGGCTCTGCTCACAGGGAATTTGAGACAGAACAAGGGGGAATGGCCTCAGGTTGAGGCTGGGGAGGTTTAGATTGGACATTAGGAAACAGTTTTTCGTGGAGAGAGTGGTCAGGGAGTGGAGTGAGCTGCCCAGGGAGGTGGTGGAGTCACCCAGCCTGGGTGTGTTTAAGGGTGGTTTGGCTGTGGTGCTCAGGGCTGTGGTTTAAGGTGACTCCTGTAGAGCAGGGTTCTAGGTTGGATTTGGTGATCTTGAGGGGCTTTGCCAACCTGCATGTTGCTGTGATTCTGTGATGACTTGGCTGGGGGAATTGAGTCTACTGTTAGTAAATTTTCAGATGACACCAAGTTGTGGGGGAGATTGATCTGCTTGAAGGTAGGAAGACACTTCAGAGAGGCTTGGACAGGCTGGGTTGATGGGCTGAGGCCAAGGGTATGAGGTTTAACAAAGCCAAGTGCAGGGTCCCACACTTCGGCCACAATAAGCCCATGCAGTGCTGCAGACTGGGGGATGAGTGGCTGGAGAAGGACCTGGGAGTACTGGTTGACAGCTGACTGAACAGCAACCAGCAGTGTGCCCAGTGGCACAGAGGACCAATGGCATCTTGTATCAGGTATAGTGTGGCCAGCAGGGCTAGGGATGTAGTTCTGCTACTGTACTCAGCACTGATGAGGCCTCAGCTCAAGCACTGTTTGAGGCTCTGGGCCACTTACTTCAAGAGAGATGTTGAGGTGCTGGAGTGGGTTCAGAGGAGAGTGACAAGACTGGTGAGGGGGTTGGAGGGAAAGTCATCTGAGGAAAGGCTGAGGGAACTGGGGTGGTTTAACCTGGAGAAGAGACTGAGGGGAAAACTTACCACACTGTACAACTACCTGAAGGGAAGTTGTATTAAGGTAGGGTCAGGCTCTTCTCCCAAGCAATTTATAGAATGATAGAATCAACCAAGTTGGAAGAGACCTCCAAGCTCTTCCAATCCAACCTAGCACCCAGCCCTATCCAGTCAACCAGACCATGGCACTAAGTGCCCCAGCCAGGCTTTGCTTCAACACCTCCAGGGACGGTGACTCCACCACCTCCCTGGGCAGCCCATTCCAATGCCAATCACTCTCTCTGCCAACAACTTCCTCCTAACATCCAGCCTAGACCTCCCCCAGCACAACTTGAGACTGTGTCCTCTTGTTCTGTTGCTGCTTGCCTGGCAGCAGAGCCCAACCCCACCTGGCTACAGCCTCCCTTCAGGTAGTTGTAGAGAGCAATGAGCTCTGCCCTGAGCCTCCTCTTCTGCAGGCTGCACACCCCCAGCTCCCTCAGCCTCTCCTCACAGGGTTTGTGCTCCAGGCCCCTCACCAGCTTTGTTGTCCTTCTCTGGACACCTTCCAGCACCTCAACATCTCTCTTGAATTGAGAGACCCAGAACTGGACACAGCACTCAAGATGTGGCCCGTCCAGTGTTGAGTACAGTTGAGTTATACTTCATCAAAACCCCATTCTGTTAATGAGCTACTGTTACCAGGATGTGTCATTTTGGGACTGAGTTACCAGAGCTTTACTGATCATATTTAGGCCAGATGTGGCTCAAAACAGCTTCCAGTGGTGAGAACTTGGTGGAAAGTACAGATCCTTTTCGCTTGAGCTGCTGATATTGATGTGAAGTGCCTTGTTGCTCACCTGTCAAGCATATTTTGTGTTTGTGGGGGTGTGTGAATGTAAAAACCTTTCCCAACTGCTACTAGAAGGTTCTTTGTGTTTCTGTGTCATCTCACTGAACTCCAAGCCATCTGCTTGCTTTGAAAGGTTGAGGTTGACCTAATAATGTAAATGTCACCGACCCACACTGCCCTGAACTTCCCTGTGAGCACCAAAAAAAGCTTTAGTGCCTTTTTTTTTTTTCCATGGAGTCTGTAAATTTCTCTAGGAAGCAACAGTACAAAGAATTTGCAACTGTTTGCTTAGAAGAGACAGCGCAGTGCTGCTGAACCTGCAGGACTTCATGAAGAACAGTGTGGCCAGCAGGACAAGGGAGGTTATTCTGCCCCTGTGCTCAGCACTGCTCAGGCCACATCTTGATTGCTGTGTCCAGTTCTGGGCTCCTTAATTCAAGAGAGATGTTGAGGTGCTGGAAGGTGTCCAGAGAAGGGCAGCAAGGCTGGGGAGGGGCCTGGAGCACAGCCCTGTGAGGAGAGGCTGAGGGAGCTGGGGGTGTGCAGCCTGCAGAAGAGGAGGCTCAGGGCAGACCTCATTGCTGTCTGCAGCTACCTGAAAAGGGAGGCTGTAGCCAGGTGGGGTTGGGCTCTACTGTCAGGCAACCAGCAACAGAACAAGGGGACACAGCCTCAAGTTGTGGCAAGGGAGGTCTAGGCTGGATGTTAGGAGGAAGTTGTTGGCAGAGAGAGTGATTGGCATTGGAATGGGCTGCCCAGGGAGGTGGTGGAGTTGCTATCCCTGCAGGTGTTGAAGCAAAGCCTGGCTGGGACACTTAGTGCCATGGTCTGGTTGCCTGGCTAGGGCTGGGTGCTAGGCTGGACTGGATGAGCTTGGAGGTCTCTTCCAACCTGGTTGCTTCTATGATTAAGAGTTCCTCCCATCATACACTTAGCATTATTTTTGTGCCCATAGCTTTGTTTCTTTAACAATGAGATATAGTAGTGTTACCCTCTGTCTTCTTACACAAATCTGCTTAAAGAGGTCAGAACTTCAAATATGTGTGATTGCTGTTGTTTGTTAAGTGTAGTTTGAAGGCAGTTTTGAGTTTGTGTTGTTGCTTAACTGGGAGAACAAAATGGTTAAAGGAAAATTAAAGACCAGAGTTCTTTTTTGTCCTTGTTAAAACTTCACCAGCACGGTTTGTGTTGGCAGTGGGTTTGTGTTTCACTTATCCCTCCTTTCCACAGTCCAGAGCAAAAAAAAATGAGTTTTGATAAAAGGGAGTTAATTGGACTGCTAAATATTGTTACAGTGGCAAAGTCAGATGGGTTTGTCTTTTCGTGTGGCTGCTAAAGATTATTCTTGGAAGGCAGGACTTTGTTTTAGTATAAAATGACTGTTTAAAATGTAGTTATAACTATCTGCAGTACTGCTGCCATCTGTGTGCTTCTTTCATATGTGTCTGGAGAATATATGTTTCTGCAGTTTATGGCCCAACACAGTGTTCCTTTTGGCCTGTCTGTGCTCATAAAAGTTTAAGACTGCTGAGGAAAACAAATGAGAAGGTAGAGCAGTGTTTCCTGTTTTCCTGTGGTGGTGAAGTATAGAAAATAGGGTAGTTTAAAGTCATATGATACTGGAATTCAGCTTTCTTTTCAAGCAGTCCCTCCCTTGCTTTTTCCATTTTACAGTGCAATTGACTTTGCCAAAAGCTGTCATTCTGCACAACTGCACATCTGAACTTATGCAGGAGGAAGGCACCTTTTAGACAGACAGGAGGGGAGCTGGGAGGATTGAGGTTTGATTTGCCAGATTTGGGTTTGATCATCTGAACTTATGCAGGAGGAAGGCACCTTTTAGTAACAGCAGGAGGGGAGTTGGGAGGATTGAGGTTTGATTTGCCAGGTTTGGGTTTGGTCACCTGAACTTATGCAGGAGGAAGGCACCTTTTAGTAACAGGAGGGGAGCTGGGAGGATTGAGGTTTGATTTGCCAGATTTGGGTTTGGTCACAGACAGTACTTGCTGTGAAGGAAGGTAGACATTTTCCTTGTTATCTGCTTTGAGTTGCTGAAAGACTATCCAAAACAGATTAGATGTTGCTTGCATCTTCTAACCCACATTCTTGTTTCACTTCTCTGTGTTTCCTTAGAATCATAGAATGGTTTAGGTTGTAAGGGACCTCAAAGCTCAGCCAGTTCCAATCTAGAGAGGTTTTGAGCACCTAAGTCCCAACAGGAATTCAAGAGAAACATTTTCCCTAAAATAACATTAAAAAACCCCCAACAAAACAACATAACAAACAAGTCTACACTATTTCGATTTATAGAATAGTTCAGGTTGGAAGGGACCTCAAAGCTCAGCCAGTTCCAACCCCTCCTCTGTAGGCAGAGACACCTCCCACTAGAACAGGAGTCTCAAGGCCTCATCCAATCTGACCTTGAACACCTCCAGGGAGGTTGTGGAGCACATTCTGTGATTCTGTGCTCCACAATCTCCCTGGGCAACCTGTGCCAGTGTCTCACCACCCTCTCTGCAAAGAACCCTTTTCTAACATCCAATTTGAATCTCTCCTCTGCCAGTTCAAACCCATTCCCCCTTGTCCTGTCATCACAAGACCTTGTCAATAGTCCCTCCCCAGCCTTTCTGTGGCCCCCTTCAGATACTGGAAGGCCACTCCAAGGTCTTCTTGAGTCCTTCTCTTCTCCAGGCTGCAGAGCCCCAATTCTCATAGCCTGTCCTCTTGTAGCCTAACCTCCTAGACTGTGAGCTCAAATGAATAGCAGAACCCAACCTGGCCTTGAACACCTCCAGGGAGGCAGTGATTCTGTGATGTGCAACATTCAGTTGATCCTGAAAGATCCTAAACAGAATCACAGAATCATAGAATCAACGAGGTTGGAAGAGGCCTCCAAGCTCATCCAGTCCAACCTAGCACCCAGCCTTGGCCAATCAACCAGACCATGGCACTAAGTGCCTCATCAAGGCTTTGCCTCAACACCTCCAGGGACAACGACTCCCCCACCTCCCTGGGCAGCCCATTCCAATGCCAATCACTCTCTCTGCCAACAACTTCCTCCTAACATCCAGCCTAGACCTCCCCTGGCACAAGTTGAGGCTGTGTCCCTTTGTTCTGTTGCTGATTGCCAGACGAATCTTTATCAGTGTTTAGATATGGAGGATTTCTTCTCATGCCTTGCAGGACATCCTCTGGTTCCTGCATCATCGTACCTACTGTTCTGCTTTCTTTGCAGCAGCCTGATGTTGTTTACTTACCCTTCATTAAAGCCCTGGAGCTGCATCTGCTGACTTTATGTCACTTAATGAGTTGCTTTTCCTTCTAACATGTTGTTTTTCCTAACTTGCCCAGATGGTTTTGGATTCCCATCTTACATTTTAGTGTACTTGCAGTCTCCTCCCTGATTCTCTCTTTCTAATGGAGCTTATTTGTGCAACTATTGGAAAGAACCAGACTCAGAATCACAGAATGGTCTGGGCTGGAAGGGACCTCTAGAACTCATCTATTCTGGCCCTTCTGCAGTCAGCAGAAAATCCCCACTAGACCAAGTCACCCAGGGCCCTCCCAAAGCTCTCCTCTGCAGTGGCTTCCTGCCTGTTTCCCTGCTACCAAGCCAATCTGGGTCTCAAGTAACCTCTCATGCAATGTCTCTATTCCTTCCACTCTAGCAGAATTATTTGGGCTCACAGGCTGTGATGGTTTGGGTGTTCCCCACACTTTGGAAATCACCCAGACTAGACTCAGCCAGCTCTGGAGATTGAATGAAGCTTCTTATTTACAGCTTAGCAGAATATACAAGCAGATATTTACAGTACATACAGTTATAGACAGAAATAGACAAGGTAAAAGGTGATACAGAAACACAACAGCCCTCCCAGAAACCTGAGTCCCCAGGAGGGGCTCCCAACCTCCCCTTCACCTCCCCCCTACCCCTCTCAACCTTACCCCAGTCCCAAGGAAGAATGAAGGTTTGGCCAGGGGGTTAGGAAGCAAAGTGGATTAGTCAAAGAAATGGCAGAGAGGGGTGAGGTTAGAGAGAGAGATGCAGCTTGGAGCTCCCCAGCAGGAGAAGCGAGTTATCTGTGTTTGGATTCTTTTTCTTATACCTCTCAGCAAGCCTATGAGGGAAGTAGACATCATCACTGTTTTCCTTTCACAGCCTGTAATCTAGTTCTTCTCACCAAACCATTCCAGCCAGCTTCAAACTAGCACAGGGCCTCAATCAACTCCATTGGCAACTTCTTGCAGTGCTCCACCACCCTCATAGTAAAGAACTTGTTCCTTCTAGCAAACTATACCATTTTGTTCAGGAAGAGAGCTTTAAACATTCATAACTGCTGTGTGTCATTGTGATGGTTTGGATATTACCTGCCCCCTCACACTTGTGAAAATCAACCAGACTATCATAGAATCAGTCAGGGTTGGAAGGGACCACAAGGATCATCTAGTTCCAGCCCCCCTGCCATGGGCAGGGACACCCTACCCTAGAGCAGGCTGCCCACAGCCTCGTCCAGCCTGGCCTTAAACATGGGGGTTGGACTGGATGATCTCCTTGGGTTCCTTCCAACTCCTAATATCCTGTGACCTCCAGGGATGGAGCCTCAGCTGCCTTCCTGGGCAGCACATTCCAGGCTTTCACTGCTCTCATGCTGAACAACTTCATCCTCATGTCCAGTCTGAACCTACCCATCTCCAGCTTTGCTGCATTCCCCCATGTCCTGTCACTACTAGACGCAGCCGAGCTGGAAAGTGAATGAAGCTTTATATTTACAGCTTAGCACAAGATCCAAGCAGGTATTTACAATCTGTACAGCTATAGACAGAAATAGGCAAGTTAAAGGTGATACAGAAACACAGCAGCCCTGCTAGAAACCAGAGTCCCCACGTGGGGCTCCCAACCACACTTCCACCTTCTCCACACCACTCTACCTTACCCCAGACTTTGCCGTACATTCACAGTGAGTTTGGAGAGTCAGCCGGGGGGGTTAGGAAGCAGAAGGATTAGTCACACAGACAGTCAGAGAGAGAGAAGTGCTGCCCAAAGCCAGAGAGCAAACTGTGTTATCTATGTTTGTGTTCTTGTTTCTGTACATCTCAGCAAGCCTGTGAGTGCAGCAGACATGACCATTGTTTCCTCTTCACAGCCTAGCATCTAATTCCTCTCACCAGAATATCCCAGCTAGGCTCAAACTAGCACAGTCATTTCCAATAAACTTTGCCTCTGCCTTTTAGTATATTAAACTAGATTAATTTTCTCTAAGCAACATAGTTTAAGACCATAAGGTGCTCTACAGTATTTAGCTGTTTGGGTTTTTTTCTGTCCTGTCATGTACTGTAAAAACTGAGAATAGTTGTGCTGAAATGGCTTTTATGTCTGTTACTGGGAGTTTAAGGTTCAGCAAGATAGACTGTTATGACTGTGTGAAACATTGTCTGAACCTCTAGGTCAATAATCTATTTGTGAGTCAACAGAGAAGTAATTCTGTTTTGAGTATCCAGTTCTTTTCTTGCTGAGCATTTCTGCATTTGCGTAACATGTAACTGAAAGTGGTTTTAGTATCACAGTATCACAGTCTCACAGTATCACCAAGGCTGGAAGAGACCTCACAGACCATCAAGTCCAAGCTGTCACCACAGAGCTCAAGGCTAGACCATGGCACCAAGTGCCACGTCCAATCCTGCCTTGAACAGCTCCAGGGACGGCGACTCCACCACCTCCCTGGGCAGCCCATTCCAGTAGCCAATGACTCTCTCAG
>WAAF01016658.1:50135-72420 GCA_013400475.1 Tricholaema leucomelas | reverse complement strand
CTGACAGCTTAGCCAGCAGTTTGCTGTGGGGAACAGTGTATGGAAATGCAAAGAATATTTAACCAGATTACAAGTCCTTGGGAAAATCTCACTGCTATGAGCTCAGTACAGACTTAATTAGTGGTTTCATTTCCAGATTCTCTAGAGTTTGTTTGCTTTATGGTTACTCAGCCCCAGGGCTTCAAGGAATAAAGGGGACCTGTTCTGCAGTTTTTACTCTTAAATGATATTGTAGAATTCCCTGGAAGCATAATGTGATGGGGGTTAGAGAAAATAACAATTGGCTGATACTGAAGTTAGTTACAATACATGTGCCTGAAGATCAGCAGTAAAAAATACATTTTAATATCAGAGATGATTGTGTTGCTTCCTGCTTTGTGTCTGCAGGAGTGCTTTAGAATCACAGATTCATACAATCAAGCAGGTTGGAAGAGACCTCCAAGCTCATCCAGTCCAACCTAGCACCCAGCCCTATTCAGTCGCTTAGACCATGGCACTGAGTGCCCCAGCCAGGCTTTGCTTGAACACCTCCAGGGATGGTGACTCCACCACCTCCCTGGGCAGCCCATTCCAATGCCAATCACTCTCTCTGCCAACAACTTCCTCCTAACATCCAGCCTATACTTCCCCCTGGCACAGCTTGAGACTGTGTCCCCTTGTTCTGTTGCTGGGTGCCTGGCAGCAGAGCCCAACCCCACCTGGCTACAGCCTCCCTTCAGGGAGCTGCAGACAGCAATGAGCTCTGCCCTGAGCCTCCTCTTCTGCAGGCTGCACACCCCCAGCTCCCTCAGCCTCTCCTCACAGGGCTGTGCTCCAGGCCCCTCCCCAGCCTTGCTGCCCTTCTCTGGACACCTTCCAGCACCTCAACATCTCTCTTGAATTGAGGAGCCCAGAACTGGACACAGCACTCAAGGTGTGGCCTGAGCAGTGCTGAGTACAGGGGTAGAAGAACCTCCCTTGTCCTATTGGCCACACTCTTCCTGATCCAGCCCAGGATGCCATTGGTCTCCTGCCCACCTGGGCACACTGCTGCCTCATCATCAGCTGCTCTGAAGCTACCCCTAGGTCCCTCTCTGCCTGGCTGCTCTCAGCCACTCTGTCCCCAGCCTGTAGCACTGCTTGGGGTTGTTGTGGCCAAAGTGCAGAACCCTGCACTTGGCCTTGTTCAATCTCATCCCCTTGGCCTTTGCCCACCCATCCAGCCTGGCCAGGTCCCTCTGCAGGCCTCTCCTACCCTCCAACAGTTTGACACCACATTTGTCTGGAACCAGGTGCACTGCTGGAGCTACTTTTTCATCAAGAATGATCTGGAAGCCTTATGATGCAGTCTGCTTGGTTATGTTAACTAGAGAATGCCTTTTTCAGCCTGCAGAATTTCTTCTCCTCCCACACATGGTTGGATAGATAGTGATTTTTGCAGCTTGATGGATGATAATTGTGTACTGCCTTGAAAAAAGCAGGATATTTAGATTTAAAGGAGAGGCTTTTCAGTTCTGCTTTTTATTCTACTGTTGAGACTCTTGTGTGTTGGAAGAGTTGTGGGGTTTGCTTTGGTTTCCCTCCTCTGGTTTGCTTGGAATTGGAATCTATGAGCTGTGATGTAGGTTCTTCTGTACAGCTTCATTGTGGTTTTGCTGTGAGAAGATTCCACCTTCTTTACTGAGAACAAAGGTGTTTTGTGTCATTGTTCATTGAAGATGCAGCTGTTGATGCTGATTTATTCACCTCCCATTTTCCTTCTAAAGAAGGAGCCTCTTTTTTTTTTTAACAGGAAGCATTTTAATTCATTTGGCAGAAGGTTTGTGTCATCAGATTGAGGGAGTCTCCTTCCAAATGAGGATTCCAATGAGAATCTACGTGATTTTGGTAATCTCATCAAAGCTGTCATACTGCCTCTTGCTAAAATGCTCTGTCTCACTTGAGAATATAGTACTTCTGTTGTAATAGTCTGGATAAACACACATAGATGTAGAGGTTTTTATGAAGTAAGACAGAGCAGTCATCTGTAGAATCTGATTTAGGCAGCAATGAAGATTTAGGCAGCAATGAAAAGTCAGGCAGGGCTTTGTTGGTGAGGCTACATCTGAATTTCATTAAGACAGTACTTCTCCCCCACCAGTACTGTTAACTTTTGTGATACACTGATTTGAATGAGCTGCAGTGCCAACCCCAGAATAGAAATCATTTCATTTGTCTTTAGGTTCTAGTATTTTCCAAGCTTTTTCATGTATTGTAACTATGTTTTTACTTTGGAGAAAAGGGTGCTTTGCTTTGCTCTTTCACTGATTCTGAAGAGACTTAGATTCTTTTCTCCCTGGGGAAAAAGTGGCCTTGCTTTGGGCTGCAGGCATGTACCAGTCGGCCACGTCTTTTACTTCTCCAGATCATTAAGCCAACTGGGTTCAGATGTTGTCTGTCTTTGAAGTATGAAATGGAAGTTAGTTATCTCTAAAGCTTATGAACAGTGTTAGGAAGCTACAGAAAGGTAGTTGGAAGCTTGACATGGGGCTCTGTGTCTGTTCATTATCAGTCTTAAATTTGTGCATCACTGCCTGCATGTCTTCTTTTTCTTCCAATAGTCATGAGAAAAGATGCAGGGAAAAGTAAGTTAGGTATGAAATAATTCCTTTTTTTTACATTTAGGCCCTTGCCTTCTGTTATCTTCTGTCATTTCCTTACAATGTCTTATTCTAACAAAACTCAGCTCTGCCCAGAAAGATTTGGAACGGCATCTAACAACTTTTTCCTCATGCCATTAGTAAATTCTCTCAGTTTTCCAGGAATAGAATGGAACGAATCAACCAGGTTGGAAGAGACCTCCAAGCTCAGCCAGTCCAACCCAGCACCCAGCCCTATCCACTCAACCAGACCATGGCACTAAGTGCCTCATCCAGGCTTTTCTTGAACACCCCCAGGGATGGTGACTCCACCACCTCCCTGGGCAGCCCATTCCAATGCCAATCACTCTCTCTGTGAAGAACTTCCTCCTAACATCCAGAAATAGTAGAGGAATTTGCTGTTCAACTCTTTTAGTGGTAAGTCCTTTTCCATATAATTTGCTAGATTGTGAACAGCTTCTTCATAAGAGGAACTGACTGACAAAACAAATTTGAGGTATGCTTGTGTGAAAAATGATTTGTGAGAAAAATCCTTAACCTGAATCACAGATTTAACCAGGTTGGAAAAGACTTCTAGAATCGAGTCCAGCCTGTCACCTAACCCTTCTCATTAACTAACCCATGGCACTCAGTGCCTCATCCAGCGTCCTCTTAAACACCTCTACTTATAGGGACTCTGACACCTCCCCAGGCAGCCCATTCCAATGCCAATCACTCTTACTGTGAAGTACTTCTTCCTAACATCCAGCCTAAACTTGCCCTGGCACAGCTTGAGGCTGTGTCCACCTGTTCTGTCACTGGTTGTCTGGCAGAAGAGCCCAACCCCACCTGGCTACAGCCTCCCTTCAGGTAGTTGTAGATAGCAATAAGCTCTGCCCTGAGCCTCCTCTTCTGCAGGCTGCACACCCCCAGCTCCCTCAGCCTCTCCTCACAGGACTGTGCTCCAGGCCCCTCCCCAGCCTTGCTGCCCTTCTCTGGACACCTTCCAGCACCTCAACATCTCTCTTGACTTGAGGAGCCCAGAACTGGACACAGCACTCAAGGTGTGGCCTAACCAGTGCTGAGTACAGGGGCAGAAGGACTTCCCTTGTCCTGCTGGCCACACTGTTCGTGATACAGGCCAGGATGCCATTGGCTTTCTTGGCCACCTGGGCACACTACTGGCTCATGTTCAGCTGCTGTTGACCAGCATCCCCGGGTCCCTCTCTGCATGTCTGCTCTCCAGCCACTCTGTCCCCAGTCTGCACTGTCACAGGATTTTCTGGAGGGACAGTACATGTAGACATCCATTAGAACAGATCTGCTGTGCAGTGCCCCAAAAATAGAGCCCCTGGAAGCAAATAGATGCTGCTGAAAGAATTTATGAATCCTCTTGCTGCTTGTTGTATTTTTAAGGAGCAGACCACCAATAGCAAAGGAGATTGTTATTGACTAGAGATACTATTTTGGGGTTGTCAGTGATGCTTATTGCTGTGTCTCCTTTTTCAGTTGGCTTAACAGAGCCACAGAAGATAGGAACTGCTGCCTGGGAATCCACTGACCCATAGCCCATTCTGAAGTTATCCCTGGGACAGAAGGCCACTAGATACAAGCTCTAAGCAGAATAAATTATCTGTGACTTGTGGGCAGCAGGTTAGTTGAGCCTGCACTGCAGAAAGTTTGAGCAGTCCAAGATCAGGAGGTAGTCAAGCAATGTCAGAGTTTAAACAGCTACCAGTGGACAGTACATGCCTTTTTTTCTTCCTCCCTGCCTTGTCATTCATTTCAGCATGACTTTTGCAACCAGTTTATACTTGCTGATGAGCCTGAACAAGGTTGCAAACCAGTGGAAAAGCAACCTAGGGAAAGAAATCGTAGCAGGCAATGGTGCAGCTGAACAGGCACTTATGTAGGCAGAAAGGAGGGGCAGATGTGTGTGGTTTCTGGCAGCAGCACAGATTTTGAGTATAAAACTGCATCTTCAGTAAAAAGTGTTAGTAGAGATGCAAACCAGGTTATTACTCAGAAGGAGCAAGGAAAAAGAGGGTTCGGTGCTTGGAACATCCTTTAACCTTTTAGCAGCTCTAGGAAAGATTCTGTTATGCACCACTATTATGATGCTTTGTACTTTGACTAAAGGTGAGCAGATGCTTGACATTTGCTGTATGCAGTCTCTCTTTACATTGCTTAGGGCCTTTGTCTATCATGAAGAGAGTGTTGTGGTTTCAGTCAGCTGGTTCTGGATTTAAAATGCATCATAATATGCTGCATTTTGAGTTGTAATATGCCCATGCATAATTAATTGTAGCTGAGGTCAGAAACTATGCTGAATAGTAGAGTTTTGAACCACAGTATTTCTTCCTATGCTAAAGTTCAGAGTGAAATGTATAACAATCCATAAAATAGCTGATACAGTTCCTAACATGCTCACATTCCTTCATTATTAATAGTTTCATATCCATCTGTCAGCATGCTATGGCTAAGACATCAGCCAAGTTTTTGCAGCTGCTGCTTTACAAGCCTGTAGAAGGTAGTTATCTCCAGCTCCTGGTTTTTGTCTGCTAGTAAGAGGGAATTTACAGAGAACTTACTAAAATGTCCAAGACTTTAAGTTCAGTCCTAGGTGAAAGTCGATGATCTGGATTTAACATATTTGGCCTGTAGAATTTTCCTGTCCTTTCTTTTATCCTCACTACCTTGGTCACAGCAGTTGATTCAAATAATAGTGGTTTGTTTAATCTCTTTAGAAGTTCTGCACATAGTTCATAGGATCATAAGATGTAAAGGGTTGGAAGGGGTCCAAAGAGATCGAGTCCAACCCCGCTGCTGGAGCAGGACAATACTATCTAACACAGATCACAGTTGTTGATGTCATCCTGTGTTTTTGTAGTTCTCTTTTCAAGCAGGTGTTTTGCAAGTTACTGTTATTGATTTGATGGGAAGATAGAGCCCCTAGTGAGGTCTGTTTGCAGATGAATGAGTCTATGGGTAGTAGGTACATGGGTTTTTGCTTTTTCTCCTCTCCCAGGCAAGCAGCAACAGAACAAGGGGACACAGTCTCAAGTTGTGCCGGGGGAAGTATGGGCTGGCTGTTAGGAGGAAGTTGTTGGCAGAGAGAGTGATTGGCATTGGAATGGGCTGCCCAGGGAGGTGGTGGAGTCACTGTCCCCGGAGGTGTTCAACAAAAGCCTGGATGAGGCACTTAGTGCCATGGTCTAGATGACTGGATAGGGCTGGGTGCTAGTTTGGATTGGATGATCTTGGAGGTCTCTTCCAACCTGGTTGATTCTATGATAAATGAAGGGGGCCCACAGGAGGGGCTGGAGAGGGGCTATTGACAAGGTCTTGTAATGAAAGGATGAGGGGTAATGGGTTTAAACTGGCAGAGGGGAGATTTGAATTGGATGTTAGAGAGAAGTTCTTTCCAATGAGGGTGGTGAGACACTGGCACAGGTTGCTCAGGGAGGCTGTGGGGCACAGAATCACCAAATGTGATTGAAGATCCCATTCTGTGCTTCTGTGCTCGACAACCTCCCTGGAGGTGTTCAAGGCCAGGTTGGATGAGGCTGTGAGTGACCTGTTCGAGTGGGAGGTGTCCCTGCCTATGACAGGGGGTTAAAACTGGATGCTCTTTGAGGTCCCTTCCAACCTAAACCATTCTATGAATATTATTTGTGTCAAAGGCAGCTGTCAAGGTAAAAAGTAGTATCTATGGAGAGAGAGGCTGCCAAAATGCTTTCTGCATGGCACTGAACAGTTACTGAGGAACAGCAATGGAGGTTACTTCTAAATCAGAATAGTTTCAGACTAGTTACTCAGAGACTTCATATTTCCAGAAGTGTATGTGTGGTGCAATACCTCTGTGTGCTTTCAAATTTGAATTGCCCTAATTTGTAACTCACCTATAAATCACCACCACCAAATGCTTGCCATTGTTTGCATCCATTTGTATAGGAGTGATCCAGTGTATTGTACTGATAGCATTAATCAATTAATGAATGGCATTAATGAATCTGAGAGTGGCATCCACTCTCCTAGTACAGGCATGTGGAGGTTCTACCAGAATAGGGGCAATAGAATTTTTCACCTAGACATTTTGTAGAGCCTCTGGCTTATAGTTTTTGATGGCTCTGAAACGGAAGCACAAAGCTGATACTCATCTGCCTTCCTGCACCAAATTTTAAAGCAATTGGAAGTGAAAACTGACACTGTGCTAACCTCTTGAGTTTTAACAGTAGAAGATATGTGTTCTTGTTGCTTCATCTATTGCATGTAGCAGCTGAGAATATCTTAGAATCCTAGAATCAGTCAGGGTTGGAAGGGACCACAAGGATCATCTAGTTCCAACCCCCCTGCCATGCCCAGGGACACCCTACCCTAGAGCAGGCTGCCCACAGCCTCATCCAGCCTGCCCTTAAACACCTCCAGTGACGGGGCCTCAACCACCTCCTTGGGCAACTTGGTCCAGGCTCTCACCACTCATGCTGAAGAAGCCTCCTCATGTCCAGTCTGAATCTCCTCACCTGCAGCTTTGCTTCTTTCCCCCTAGTCCTGTTACTACCTGGTAGCCTAAGCAGGTTGGAAAAGACCTCCAAGCTCATCCAGTCCAACCTAGCACCCAACCCTATCCAGTCAACCAGACCATGGCACTAAGTGCCCCAGCCAGGCTTTGCTTGAACACCTCCAGGCACAGCGACTCCACCACCTCTCTGGGCAGCCCATTCCAATGCCAATCACTCTCTCTGCCAACAACTTCCTCCTAACATCCAGCCTAGACCTCCCCTGGCACAACTTGAGGCTGTGTCCCCTTGTTCTGTTGCTGGTTGTGTGGGAGAAGAGCCCAACCCCACCTGGCTACAGCCTCCCTTCAGGTAGCTGCAGACAGCAATGAGCTCTGCCCTGAGCCTCCTCTTCTGCAGGCTGCACACCCCCAGCTCCCTCAGCCTCTCCTCATAGGGTTTGTGTTCCAGGTCCCTCCCCACCTCAACACCTCTCTTGATGAGCCTAGAACTGCGTAAGGCAGCAGCGAAAGGGAAAAGGACCTGGGGGTCCTGGAAGATGGAAGGTTGACTGTGAGTCAACAATGTGCTCTTGTGGCCAAGAAGGCCAGTGCCATTCTGGGGTGGGTTAGAAGCGATGTGGCTGGTATGTTGGCAGAGGTTCTCTTCCCCCTGGTGAGGCTGCATCTGCAATATTGTGTCTAGTGCTGGGCCACTCAGTTCAAGAAGGACCTCAGGGAACTGCTTGAAAGAGTCCATTGCAAAGCCACAAAGATGATTAAGGGAGTTGAGAGCCTTCCTTACAAGGAGAGCCTGAGGGAGCTGGGGCTCTGCAGTGTGGAGAGGAGACTGAGAGGTGACCTCAGTCATGTTTATGAATATGTAAAAGGTGAATGCCAAGGGGATGGAGCCAGGCTCTGCTCAGCGATGCCCAGTGACAGGACAAAGGGCAATGGGTGCAAGCTGAGGCATTCCATGCAAACATAAAAGAGTTTTTTTCACTGTGAGGGTGACAGAACTCTGGAACAGTCTGCCCAGGGGGGTTGTGGAGCCTCCCCCTCTCTCTGGAGATATTCAAAAGCCGCCTGGGAGCGTTCCTGTGTGATCTACTGTAGGAGATCCTGCTCTGGCAGGGGGGTTGGACTAGATGAGCTTTTGAAGGCCCTTCTAAACCCTAATGTTCTGTAATTCTGTGACAACAGATGTGTTTTTTCAGCTGTATGGATTAAGACTAAACTTAAATGCACTAGTTCTCCTCAGGGTTATTTTCTATATAATGAAATACAGGAATGGCAGGTGATGTACAAGCAAATCATTTCATCCAGGGGCTGTAGCTCGCTGGAACAACAGGCACTGGCTTGAGCCATCAGAACTTGAGAGTTAATTCTCTGTGCTGTTAGTCATTGCAATCCATCTTTTCATAATTTTAGACATTGAAAAACTAACATTTAGATCAAAAATAGAATCATAGAATCGACCAGGTTGGAAGAGACCTCCTAACTACGGAAGCATTGTCAAGAATCAGAGAATCAAGCAGGTTGGAAGAGACCTCCAAGATCATCCAATCCAACCTAGCACCCAGCCATGGCACTAAGTGCCCCATCCAGTCTTGAACACCTTCAGGGACGGTGACTCCACCACCTCCCTGGGCAGCCCATTCCAATGCCAATCACTCTCTCTGTGAAGAACTTCCTCCTAACATCAGCCCATACTTCCCTGGCACAACTTGAGACTGTGTCCCCTTGTTCTGTTGCTGCTTGCCTGGCAGCAGAGCCCAACCCCACCTGGCTACAGCCTCCCTTCAGGTAGTTGTAGACAGCAATGAGGTCTGCCCTGAGCCTCCTCTTCTGCAGGCTGCACACCCCCAGCTCCCTCAGCCTCTCCTCACAGGGCTGTGCTCCAGGCCCCTCCCCAGCCTTGCTGCCCTTCTCTGGACACCTTCCAGCACCTCAACATCTCTCTTGAATTGAGGAGCCCAGAACTGGACACAGCACTCAATGTGTGGCCTGACCAGTGCTGAGTACAGGGGAAGAATGTGTTCTACTGGCCACACTGTTCCTGAGCCACAGAAAGGTTTTATATTCTTGTGGGGCTTTGTTGCTCAGTCTGTGTAAGTTGCATAAATGCTCTGGCAGACTTGGAGGTGGAGATGATGGTAAATAAAGCATTCAACTAGCTTTTAGAAGAGGAATCAGAGGTGTTTTCTGCTTTCTGTACTTCCCTAGTATTGAGTATAGAGGCAATGCAAAAAGCATTCTCTTACTCATTTTTTATTCCATCAGCCTATTACCATTAATTTTCAGGATGTGTTTATGGTCTTTTGATAGGAAGACAAATTTTCTAGTAGCTAGGCTTTGAACTAGGAGTGATTTGGATTATGTTCTTAGCTTTGTCTGGTATCCTTCCTGGCCCGTGTTTAACATGCAAAATAAAAAGAAGCTTTAATGAGATGGGCTGTGGTTGAAGGATTCTGTTTGTGACAGATATGGTAAGCACAATATTCATACTCTAACTTCCAACAGTGCTGTCACATAGCAAATTTGGGCACTGCCTTTCTGACAAAGTGTCCTGGGGTAGGGTGGATCCCTCCCCTGGTAGAATAAACTCACTACAACATGGATTTTTGGAAAGCCAGGGAAAAATTAAACTGTATTTCTTAGAGTTTAAATGTACCAGTATAAGGAGAAATAAACTACTACAGAAATATAATACCCTTAAGGAAGGGTATTTCATAGAGTTTAAATGTACCAGTATAAGGAGAAATAAACTACTACAGAAATATAATAACCTTAAGGAAGATGGGGAAGGGGTCAAGCGGCAGCAAAGTAGCAAAAGCAGCAGCCAAAAGAGCGGCAGGGGAAGATAGCAGCAGAAGCAGCAAGGGGAAGGTCCAAGCTGTGCTTCCAGCTCTTGATGCTCCAATGAAACGATACTAACTTATCCACTGTTGCCATTATATGGCCTATCCCTAGAATGTTCACCTTTCCACTCAGAGCTTTCACTCCTAAGTTTCTCTGCTCCAAATGTTTTTATGTCTAAGCTAGAAATCTGGCTCAAACAGCCACACAAAGCCTGTGCATTTTGCTTGGTGCCTGATGAAGTTTGCTTTTGCCTGTGACTGCTGTTTGGTTATTGCTGATAGAAAAGTGTTCGAATTTCTCCATGCAAATCTCTGATGTTAGTTTTGGGCCTGGCAATAAGTGTAATTATTCCTTTGTGCAAAGTTTTGGCAGGACCGGGGAACTGGCTGTACTGGATTCTTTCTCTGTGCGCTGGGGAGACCTTTCTCTAGGAGCAGCGTCCACAAGGTGGTGTCTTCTCATCACGCAATGGGGCAAGGAGCTCGCTTGGCAGAGCTCCCCTTGGCTTGTGGCCTGTTGCTTGGCAGAAATGGGAAGCTCAGATACTGAGCTGAAAGTATCCTTTCCTCCCTGAATATAAAGTGAATGCTTTCTTTCAAGCTGTCACGGTTGGAAACTGTGATGTTCAGAAATTCAGAGGCAGGAAAAGAAAGAGAGTGGCTTGGAAATCAGATGCGATTGGCAAAGTGGTGAGAAGATTTGCCCTGGAATGGTGAAGTTGTGCAGGGCAAGGAAGGTGTACACTGCCAGAGAACCTTGTGAAATCAGACCCAGAATTGCAACAACTTTTATGTGTCAGGCCCTGTCGACGCCAGTCGAACTATTCAGGAACCTGAAAGTGGCAGAATGAGAAGTGCTTTAGGCAAGTGCTCTGCAGTTTAGGGGGTGGGTGAAGCAGAACTGGCATGGCATTGGTGGTCCTTGTAACTGTGTCATAGTTTATCTTTGTAAGGTGAGTTCAGTTGACGATGAGGCAGTCGGAAAAGGTGCTGAAATCTTACACTCTATTGCAGAGCAGACCTGAGAAGCATTATGAAGACCTATATGTAATTCCCAGCTGCGAGGGCTCTGGCAGTGATCATGAGATTGAAAACACAGCTGATAGGGAAAAAAGGCTGTTGTCAGCTCATACCAAACACTTGAGTATGCATGGCATGGTGCTTTTACAAACAGACACTGGAGTGCATCAGAATCATTTTGGTTTTGAGCTCTGTGCAGGAACCTCCTCCTAGATGTGTGTGCTTTCAGATCCAGTGGCACTCAGTGCTGAAGGAGAACCAGATGTGAGCCATATAGTTCTAGTTTTCCTCCAGAACAGCAAACCTTAACCTCCCTGCCTTAGACTTCTCTGCCAGATTTCATGCTGCAAGTTGATCTTATGTTTGCCTTTATGTACCTTGTGACCCCTTCAGAATATTTGTGGTATTTTAAACCCTGCCTTGTGTGCATGACACAGAGTTTAGTTTGGAAACAGAGTTTCATTTAATCGCACACGCTGATCGTGGTGTTTGTTTTGGAACTGATAAGTAGGAGGCAACCTTTTATATTTCTTAGTCTGGGTGAGTTCTCCATGTTGCTTGATAATCACATACAAGTTTGAACTGAAAAAAGTGGATATTGAAAGGAACACTGAAACATGAATGGCACTTGAATCTAGCCTCTGGTCTACTCTGAGCTTGGATTCCGTTGGACGCCTAAACTCCTTGGGTGTTTGTGCTCTCACTGCGGTGATAGTGATGGAGTGGCTTTTTTGTTTTTAAAGGGTTGTGTATCATTCCTTCTGTGTGCCAGTGGAGCTGGAGAGGGAGCTGTTTTGGAAAGAGCAACATTCACGGCAGAGGAGAGGCTTTTTTTTGTTTGTTTTTTTCCATCTATTACAAATTAAAGGAGCTGTGTTTGCAGAGGGAGGTTACAGCTCTGTGACCCTGGCCGTGTTTTGTTTGCTTCCCACGTGTCTGCATTTACAGCAGAGTAAGCAAGTGTTAGAAGCTGATTTGCTGCTCCTTACTAACTGCCCTCTCCTTCTAACATCCTAGCGAAGCTGCCTCTATAGTCTGCAGTTAGTAATACATGTGGTGGTAATTCTTACATGCTGCTGAGCGCCGAGGGGCTTGGGGAGGAAAATGGGGTGAGCTCCCACAAGCTTTCTTTAATTAAATATGATGGAAAAGGATGTAATAGAAAGCTGAAAAGAATCCCCTAACAAATGCAGCATTGTCTGTAGCGTTTTTACTGCTGAAGTGAAGCAATTTTGATGCAAATTCTGCATGTCATGGAATAGCAGCATATGACAGATAGCTGCACGGGGTGTGAGTAACTTCAGGCTGTGTTTTTCCTGTAACTAGTTCTAGCTGGGGTGTTCTTTTATAACATTTCCTCTAAAGAACTGTTGGAACAGTTCCTGATCTAGGGTAGGGTGTCCCTGCTTGTGGCAGGGGGGTTGGAACTAGATGATCCTTGTGGTCCCTTCCAACCCTGACTGGTTCTATGATTCTGTAACTCATCCCTAATAAAACATTGCACTTAAAAAGACAAGAATTTGATAATCCAGGGATTTTGAGGTACTGTGTGTTTTCTGCTCCAACCCCCCCAGCAGATCTGTGTCCAGCAGATAAAGGGAGGTTCTCCTCCCCCTCTACTCTGACCTTCTGAGACCTCATCTTGAATACTGTGTTCAGGTTTGGGCTCCCCAGTTGAAGAGGGACAGGGATCTGCTGGAGAGGGTCCAGCAGAGAGCTACAAGGATGATGAGGGGAACAGGAGGGCACTGCCTGATGAGGAGAGGCTGAGGGACCTGGGGCTGTTTAGTCTGGAGAAGAGAAGACTGAGAGGGGATTTGATAAATGTTTATAAGTATCTGAGGGCTGTCCAGGAGAGGGGGGACAGGCTCTGCTCACTGCTCCCTGGGATAGGACAAGGAGCAATGGGTGTAAGTTGCAGCAAAAGAGGTTCTGCCTCAACACAAGGGGGAACTTCTTTGCTGTAAGGGTCCCAGAGCACTGGCACAGGCTGCCCAGAGAGGTTGTGGAGTCTTCTTCTCTGGAGCCTTTCAAGGCCTGTCTGGATGTGTTCCTGTGTGATCTGTGTTAGATAGGATTGTCCTGCTCTGGCAGGGGGTTGGACTGGATGATCTCCTTGGGTCCCTTCCAATCCCTAACATCTTGTGAGCCTGGGACCCCCTCCCTCCTGTGTAGCAAAATGCAATGATATTTCCATGACATTTACATAGTGGCTCTAGGCAAATTCCATTTCTTTTTTCTGGTGTTCCCTGTAAAATATTTTCTTTTCAACATTTGATTTCCTCGATCTTGTGAAACAGAGTAGGATGAGAGGAAAACCAAGGTTGTTTGGGTTTGGTGTGCATTGGTTTGGTTTGTGTTGGTGTTGAGGTTTTTTGTTTGTTTTGAATGGAGTTTTGTTAGAGGCTGTGTGGGTTTTTTTATAACTTTAATTGAAAAATCTGAAGATCTGCTTTAGATCATTGTATTCATTTGGTTTCCATACCTCAAAGGTGACTGTCTAGTCTTTTGAGCACACTCACAGAGTGATTGGCATTGGAATGGGCTGCCCAGGGAGGTGGTGGAGTCATCATCCCTGGAGGTGTTTAAGAAAAGCCTGGATGAGGCACTTAGTGCCATGGTCTGGTTGACTGGATGGGGCTGGGTGCTAGGTTGGACTGGATGAGCTTGGAGGTCTCTTCCAACCTGGTTGACTCTATAGCATGTGTGTTAATCTGCATGGAAGACAATACTCGAAGGTATGGGCTGCCCAGGGAGGTGGTGGAGTCACCGTCCCTGGAGGTGTTGAAGCCAAGCCTGGCTGGGGCACTTAGTGCCATGGTCTGGTTGATTGTCTAGGGCTGGGTGCTAGGTTGGACTGGATGAGCTTGGAGGTCTCTTCCAACCTGGCTGATTCTATTCTATTTCTGTATGGTATTGTGGTCGTTTGAGGCAAATTGGAATATTTTAATGAGGAAATTAAATTATAGGGCTGTGAAAAGGTATCAAATTTGGCAGAAAAATGGTGACTTGTTCCTGTGTGACCTTTTTGGCACTGCATTCCACTTGCTGTCCATAGAAACAGTGCACTTGAGTGCAGACACAGTAGATGGCACTTGAGTCATTAACTTTATGATACGGGAAGGAAAGCCAAGCGCGGTTGTGGAGTTAGCGGTTGTAGGCACATTTTATTCAAATACCAGCTTCAAAGCTTTTACTTTCAGTTAAATAGTCCTAGAAGGAACTCAAACATGTACTAATTCTTCTTCAGTACAAGCAGGTCCTCTCCAAGTCCTTGAATATGTTGAATATTTACAAAGACAGATGGGGCAGGCTGTGATCAGTCGGCATCATAAATATATAGTGCCAGATTCCCTTCAAACACATTTCCAGCTTTTGGGTTTATAATCTCTTGTTTACAATAGATTTTTTTTTAAATGAAGTTCCTTCATTTTGCTACTTTTTTTAGTCTTGCTCTATCAGACCATTGAATGTGACCTGTGGCAGGAGGTGAAGGATACAGATCTGTCAACAAAGTGGATTTCTAACAATATCTTGTTCTAACAACATCACTTTGAATATTGTGTTCTTTACTGTAGCTAAGTCTGACAAGCAAGGCCAAAAGTGTGCTGGTAGTTTTGCTAATCAAAAGGTAAACATGATTTTGGGTATTCCAAAGTGTACCCACAACATGCTGTGTTCAGTGCTCTGTCCTTGGATAATACTCTTTGGTCATTTGTTTATTCTCAACGTTTTCCATACTAGCAGGGAACGGCCACAAAGCTGGTGAGGGGCCTGGGACACAAACCCTGTGAGGAGAGGCTGAGGGAGCTGGGGCTGTGCAGCCTGCAGAAGAGGAGGCTCAGGGCAGACCTCATTGCTGTCTACAACTACCTGAAGGGAGGCTGTAGCCAGGTGAGGTTGGTCTCTTCTGCCAGGCAAGCAGCAACAGAACAAAGGGACACAGCCTCAAGTTGTGCCAGGGGAGGTCTAGGCTGGATGTTAGGAGGAAGTTGTTGGCAGAGAGAGTGATTGGCATTGGAATGGGCTGCCCGGGGAGGTGGTGGAGTCGCTGTGCCTGGAGGTGTTGAAGCCAAGCCTGGCTGGGTCACTTAGTGCCATGGTCTGGTTGACTGTCTAGAGCTGGGTGCTAGGTTGGACTGGATGATCTTGGAGGTCTCATCCAACCTGCTTGATTCTATGATTCCATGATTAGGTGGTGGACTGACACTCCCAAAAGCCAAAGTGGCAATGCAGACTTCCCCAATAACCCTGTCATGACGTTTCAGCACTAATGTTTATTGCTGAGTTAAGAAGGTGTAGTCAGGCTGAGTTCATGATTCATTCTTGGCCCTTTCTGCTGATGCTCTTATTATACTTAACCTTAATGAGGATGCTGTTGGACTTGAACCCAGGAAGGAGCTTCATTTCTGTTCTTCCTATGTTTTATCCCTCTTCCACCTTCAAAGCTTTAGAGTTGATAAAAATGTTTGAGGGCCAAAAAAGGATGTTGGTTTACCAGAGGACAGGGTTCCAACTCTATCTTTCATTTTCTTTAGCCAGTATTTCTAAAATAGGTAGAGCTGTTTGTGTATGCTTTAATGACATTGAAATGATTCTTACTACAGTTGGAAAAAATGCTGTGCATTAAACAGGTGCTACCTGGCACTGGGTTTGGCCACTGTGACTTTGCAGGGAGCTTTACCCCTTAGTTGTGTTTTGCTTTGAGTATTTGCCAGTGAGCTTCATCTCTCAGTACAGCCCTCTCTGAAGAGTTATATGGATGTGTGCTGGCAAAAAAATGTAAAAACAGAGCAAAGTGTAGGCAGCTCAGGCTGTAAATGGTTATAGCTGCCTGCTAGTGTGGCCTCTTCATCTCATGATTAGGACAAGTCGTCTGATGTAGCTGCATCTGTCCCTAATTCAGGATGCTTCATTCAGGTTGGAGAGTAATTAAACCCTTGTAGCAGCTAGTCAGTAGTTCTGTGAATGTTTTTTCCTTCCAAAAAGCCAGCTTTATCCTCTTGGACTGCGACTTCCCAGCAGGAGGTACCTTTTTGCTTTGCCAGTTGGAGAAAGCCCACAGCCCACTTACAAAGACTATACTGGAACTCACAGGCATTTCATTTTAATTTTAGGCAGTCATCCCTTTACTGCTGCCTTTGGAACAACTCAGCTGTGGAAGAAGTGAGCTAATCTGGAAATTTGAAAGTGAAGTGCTAGTGAAGCCCTGGGGTTTACAGTTGGAGTAATTAAGGAGAGGAATTGCACACCCCATGCTTGATTTTTGTTTTAATTAGTTTTCCTTTTGATCTAGTCTCTCAATTGAAATGTTGAGATTTGAATCAACAACCTGGCACAGGATATTGCTTAACTCCTCTCCTCCTCAGCCTGCAGAAGAGATGTGTATTGCTTAATCTTTCTATTTTGTGTTTTGTTGAGGAAGGTTTTGGCTGCCAGTCCTGCTTCCTATTTTCTAGTGAGATTCTTGTCATCTCTCCTACCCCTCTGTCTTTCTCCAGCCTCCCTTCTTGCCTCCTGATCTATTTTATTCTCAAACATCTTCACCAACTTTGCATTCACTCTAGAATGCAGCTGAGAACTGTAACTTTTACAAATATGCCTTAAGCATCTTTGTGGATTGTCTCTGTCACTCTGTGAGTCACTACCTCACCTTCTTACGTGAATTCTCCTTTATTGGGCGAGCTGTTGTCGTTGTTGCCTCTTGGAATAGACTTCCTGCACCTCTCTGCATTGCTGGGTGAAGCAGCTAATTTGAATTCTCATTTGAAAAATCCTTTATTTTCACACTGGCATCTGAATTCCCCTTTCCCATGGTAACATATTCTGCATCTCACTTTACCACCATGGTGTTATTGCCATTCAGCACAAGGGTATTTTCACATATGCTATGTCTGCAACTTCAACGTTGAAGCATGCTAAAGTGTTCTGTGATCATATTAATCATTGATCCTTGATCATATTAGTCATTGATCCTTGAGGTCCCTTCCAACCTAAACCATTCTATGATTCTATGTGGGAGGTGTCCCTGCCTATGGCAGGGGGTTGGAGCTGGATGATCCTTGAGGTCCCTTCCAACCTAAGCCATTCTATGATTCTATGTGGGAGGTGTCCCTGCCTATGGCAGGGGGTTGGAGCTGGATGATCCTTGAGGTCCCTTCCAACCTAAACCATTCTATGATTCTATGTGGGACATGTCCCTGCCTATGGCAGGGAGTTGGAGCTGGATGATCCTTGAGGTCCCTTCCAACCTAAACCATTCTATGATTCTATCTGTATTCTTTGTTGTTTTAGCAGGTTTTGATGAGGATAGTCTGTGATTGTGGTGCAGATCCTCTTTGATGGAAAGGAATTTACCATCTTGAAAAAAAACAACCAAAGAATGGCAATTAAATCCAGAGGCACTAAGCCAACTCTGATTCCTTGAAGAAAAGTTGTGAAAATGTTAATATCGACATCAAACAAAGAAGGCTTCAGGTTTTGAAGTCTTATCCAAAAAACTTTTCCTGCCAGAAAGCTGGAGGGCAAATATGGTAAATAGCATAGGAAGCTGGTCTGTCTTCTTTGGAAATAAAACACCCAAACCAAACACATTATGTTGACATTACCAAGATTTGAACTTTGCTTCTAGGAGTTGGATATTTTAGAATGAACCTAGGCTATGTTACTATTAAACTTCTGTTTGTCTCTGAGTGGGTATGTGATATAACTGGATATAACTTTTGTTATCTCTGAGTGGATATGTGGCCTTTTCTATTTTATAAATAAGCAGAGAGTGTTTGGAGCTTCTGATACAGTTCAGCGCACAAAAATGTTTATGGTTCCATGCTGTAGCTGTGATTTCTTTCTGGCACTGTGTCAGGCTTTGTTTTGTTTGGTAGGCTGTGCTACCCATTTCTCCTGTGATAATTTGCCTGATCAATGCTACAGCTACCCATTTCTTTTTCTTCAAACTACAGTATATATATATTCCTGCTGACTTAGCATAGCATAGAATCAGTCAGGAATGGAAGGGACCAAAAGGATCATCTAGTTCCACCCCCCCTGCCATGGGCAGGGACACATCTTACATCAATTTACATCTTAAATCAATTTAGCATCTCACCCTAAAATTTAGCATCTCACCTCAATTTACATCTTGCCTCCATTTTATCTTACGCCAAAACTTAGTATCCCACCCCAAAATTCAGCATCCTACTTCAGTTTATATCTTGCCTCCATTTTATCTTACCCCAAAAGTTACCACCCCACCCCAAAATTTAGCATCCCACTTCAATTTACATCTTATCTCCATTTATATCTCACCCCAAAATTTAGCATCTTATCTCCATTTTATGTCTTACCCCAAAATGTAGCATCCCACCCCAAAAGTTAGCATCTCTACTTCAATTTACATCTTATCTCCATTTACATCCCACCCCAAAAGTTAGCATCCTACTTCAATTTACATCTTATCTCCATTTACATCCCACCCCAAAATTTAGCATCCTACTTCAATTTACATCTTATCTCCATTTACATCCCACCCCAAAAGTTAGCATCCTACTTCAATTTACATCTTATCTCCATTTACATCCCACCCCAAAAGTTAGCATCCTACTTCAATTTACATCTTATCTCCATTTACATCCCACCCCAAAATTTAGCATCCTACTTCAATTTACATCTTATCTCCATTTACATCCCACCCCAAAATTTAGCATCCTACTTCAATTTACATCTTATCTCCATTTACATCCCACCCCAAAAGTTAGCATCCTACTTCAATTTACATCTTATCTCCATTTACATCTCACCCCAACATTTAGCATCTTATCTCCATTTTATGCCTTACCCCAAAATGTAGCATCCCACCCCAAAATTTAGCATCCTACTTCAATTTACATCTTATATCCATTTATATCTCACCCCAACATTTAGCATCTTATCTCCATTTTATATCCCTCTTTTGTCTTTCCTGTCTTGTTTACAATGCCTGAGAATAAGCAATGCAGCCACTCTGACCAGCAGAACTGCAAGTAGGTTGATGGAAGGAGACCTTGCTGAGTGCTTTGCCTTGTGAACTGTAGTAAGTTGCCCTTTAAGAGCAGTGTTGCAAAGCTAAAATTAGTTGTGTAGGCTTCTTTAAATGGTTTGGTGATCTGGTTGTTTCTGTTGCATTCTTAACAAAGTAGGAAGGGCTTGTGTAGTGGAACCTAACTTTCATGGCTAGTTTTTACTCTCTGGTATGCATCTCTGCTTTGATAACAATGAAAAATCTGATCAGTTCTGGCCGACATGGTTTCATGGTATAGAAGGATGTTGACCCATACTAGGAGAGGCTGAGGGAGCTGGAGTTGTTTAGCCTGGAGAAGAGGAGGCTCAGGGGTGACCTCATTGCTGTCTACAACTACCTGAAGGGAGGTTCTGGCCAGGTGGGGTTGGTCTCTTCTGCCAGGCAACCAGCAACAGAACAAGGGGACACAGTCTCAAGTTGTGCTGGGGGAAGTACAGGCTGGATGTTAGGAGGAAGTTGTTGGCAGAGAGAGTGATTGGCATTGGAATGGGCTGCCCAGGGAGGTGGTGGAGTCACCGTGCCTGGAGGTGTTCAGGAAAAGCCTTGATGAGGCACTTGGTGCCATGGTCTGGTTGACTGGACAGGGCTGGGTGCTAGTTTGGACTGGATGATCTTGGAGGTCCCTTCCAACCTGGTTTATTCTATTCTATATATTTCTCCTTTATACTCTGAAACCCCAAGGTTTTATAGCCATTAACTCAGCAAACAAAACCTAATGAATAACATAAACCTGAGATGCAAGTAGGGATAACCAAGTATCCAGTACTTTAAGAATATGAGAATGCTTTTATGCTTCCTGTCTGTTATTAAAGTTGATTTTGGGTTGGGTTTTTAAAGAGAGATTATTTTCTTGTCATTCTTAGAACAGTTTCCAGTGATAAAATTGATCTTTCTTGATTTTTCAAGAGCAGCAGTGAAATAGGTGATAATTGCCAAGAACATAAATAAATAANCCAGCCTTGCTGCCCTTCTCTGGACACCTTCCAGCACCTCAACATCTTTCTTGAATTGAGGGGCCCAGAACTGGATACAGCACTCAAGGTGTATTTGTTGTGGTAGTGTCCAGGAACTGAATGAAGTAAGGCATAAGACAAGAGGAAGAAAGGGATTCCTCCTAGTTTCCTAGTTCTTCCACCTTCCTGGTGCAAGAAATTTCTGCTCTGCCTACCTTATATCTTATCTTTGGAATACAAACTGATTAGGTGAAATAAAGGTGTGACAGCCTGTCTCAGCAAACTGCACAGGAACACATTCCCTTAAGCAAGAGATCTTTGAACACAGTGCTGAAAAGGGGATAAAACAGGCCCAGATTTTCTGTCCATATTTTAACTTGAAGTCAAGAAGTAAAGGTAATAGTCAGATGAAGAGGTTCAGACCTGATAAAGGAAGAAGTATTTTTTTAACTGTTGCTCCTTCTATCACTGCCCTTTCCCAGCACTGGTTCTGTCTATTTAGCCCATGCTTTTAGCACACCTTTTGCTGGGTCTGGCTGCTGTGGAATGAATCCTGTGCTAGTCAATACAAGTTTCTTAGCTTAGGTTCTGCAATATGCTTCCCTTTCATAATCTGGTATGGGTGAAGATGTTTTGATGGGGCACTGGTTGTCTAGCTGAGTTTTTAGAAGCTTAGTATTACTATGTCTTTGAAAAGATTGGCATTGTGCTACAAGAGTAGAAATATGCTGGTTGTGTCAAATGGGTCAGACATGTTGCTGCCATGCTTGTTTCATCAAGCCTGGCATGGGTACCTCAGCAAGTGGCAGCCACCAAAGGAGGAACTTAGCTACTAATGAAAGATGCTGTTAAGTGGGTACTTGTCTTCACTAGATTCAGGATGTCATTAACTTGTTGAAGTTAATTGTGGAGGTAATCCACTATTAAGTGATTTTTCTCCACCCATTTGATCTTACCTACAAATATATAGGTCAGTTCATACATGTGCTGTATAGTTACAGCAGTGCAATTGTATGTCTAAAATGACACAGAAGTCAGGCAATATGCACAGAAGTATCACCAATGATTTGGTCACCTGTTGGTGTCATTGGAAATACCATGAGATTGTTGTCCAGTGTGATGGTTTGGGTGTTCCCTGCCCCCCCACACTTAAGAAAATCACCCAGACTAGACTCAGCTGCTGGAAATTGAATGAATGAAGCTTTATATTCACAGCTTAGCACAAGATACAAGCAGATATTTACAATCCATACAGCTATAGACAGAAATATGCAAGTTAAAAAGTAATAAAGAAACACAACAGCCCTGCCAGAAACCAGAGTCCCCAGGAGGGGCTCCCAACCACCCTTCCACCTTCTTCCTACCTTACCCCAGACTTTGCCTTACGTTTAAGGTGAGTTTGAAGGGTCAGCCGGGGGGGGTTAGGAAGCAGAAGGATTAGTGAGACATGTTAGAGAAGTGCATGCAGCCCTAAAAGACAGAGAAAGACTCTTTTATCTGTGTTTGTGTCCTTGTTCTTATCTATCTCAGCAAGCCTATGAGTGCAGCAGATATCACCACTGGTTCCTTTTCACAGCCTATCATCTAGTTCTTCTCACCAAAATATCCCAGCTAGGTTCAAGCTAGCACAGTGTCCCATGCTGTGGTTCCTGTTCCTGAATTGCACCAGTGTCTTCTCTCTTGGGATCCTGCTTTGTCTCTATCTCCACAAGCATCCCATAAGAAAGCCACCATGAAGTGAGGAGGGAAAGATGCCTCGGTTTGGTAATTTCTGGAACTGAAGAAATCTTGGAGTAACTTGTCATACATAGAAATAAAAGATGGAGGGAAGGAAGATTACTAGCAAAATGCTAGTGGTGACCTGGGAGTGTTGGAAAATGTGAGGACAGAACAAAAGTCTTCTTATATACCAGAGAAAGATTAAAGGAAGCAGAAGGATTAGTGAGGCATGTTAGTGCTCGTGGCTTGGACAGATTCACTCTGATAGGGGTCAAGAACTGGGATGAAGGCTGGGCCACAGAACCACAGAATGGTTTAGGTTGGAAGGGACTTCAAGGATCATCCAGTTCCAAACCCCCTGCCATAGGCAGGAACACCTCCCACTAGAACAGGTCACTCAAGGCCTCATCCAGCCTGGTCTTGAACACCTCCAGGGAGGTTGTGGATGACAGAAGCACAGAATGTGATCAAGGATCACATTCTGTGCTTCTGTCATCCACAACCTCCCTGGGCAACCTGTGTCAGTCTCGAGTCCAGAGAGTGGTGGTGAATGGTGCCACATCCAACTAGCAGCTGTCACT
>WAAF01016658.1:26280-50086 GCA_013400475.1 Tricholaema leucomelas | reverse complement strand
TGTAGCCAGGTGGGGTTGGGCTCTTCTCCCAGACGACCAGAAGCCGAACAAGGGGACACAGCCTCAAGTTGTGCCAGGGCAGGTCTAGGCTGGATGTTAGGAGGAAGTTGTTGGCAGAGAGAGTGATTGGCATTGGAATGGGCTGCCCAGGGAGGTGGTGGAGTCACCATCCCTGGGGGTGTTCAGGAAAAGACTGGATGAGGCACTTAGTGCCATGGTTTAGTTGACTGGATAGGGCTGGGTGCTAGGTTGGACTGGATGAGCTTGGAGGTCTCTTCCAACCTGGCTGATTCTATGATTCATGCAGAGAAAGAGAAAGACAGACTCTGGCTCCGATACCTATGTTTATGTTCTTGTTCTTATGCATCCCAGCAAGCCTATGAGTGCAGCAGACATCATCATTTCTTCATTTTCACAGCCTAGCATCTAATTCTTCTCACCAAGATATTCCAGCTGGGCTCAAAGCAGCACATCCAATCAGTGGAGGAAACTTAAGTTCTCTAAGTTTTTTCTTAAAGATGCTCTGCTTCTTATCGTGTGCATCCCACTGTAGATTGCATCTGTGGTTCCCCAGAGTCTAAGTATTTGAAACCTGAGGCAGAGAGACACAGGTCAGTCTTTGTAGCATTTAATGGCATGACAACATTGTGCTTGTAAATCTAGTTAGATACCAGCTAGTAAGTGGAGAAGGAATGAAAGACAATGGAAATGCTGTTTTCCTTTTGAAGTATCATATACTGCTCTTGGTTTGAAATGCAAATACCAAAGGGAATTCAAGAACAATAACAGAAAAGAGCTGTTCTTTCCCCTTCCCCCCACAGCTTTTTCCAGTATAAAGCAGACCGTTTAGCATTTTGTCAAGTGCCCTGAGCCTTTCATGTGCAAGCCATGAAGACTGGCTGACTGGAAGGTTTGGGAGGCATAGGTAAAGTGGGAAACAAAGAGGTGGGGGGTGTGTGTTTACTTGTGGGAGATGTGGAATTTACAGATATCGAAGCAGAATTGGCTAAGGATTAAAACCTGAAGGAATGTGGAAGAAGCCGAGCTGCTGTGGGGAGCTGCTGTTTTCCCTGGAGGCATTTGAATCTGAGTGAGGTTGTTTTTGTGTAGTAGAAGGTGATTTATCATTTCAACATGCCCAGTGGGCTAAACCCTGAAAAGGTTTCATAACAAAGCTAACCAGAGTCCATGGGATATGGATTCCCTATTCATTTGAAGGTGAACCTCAAAGTAAACAATCTCTGTTTTCCTCAGTGTTTGAGTGCTACTTCGCTGTGTTTGACTAATGGGTGTTGCAAGTTTGGGAATTTCAAATAGCAGGATGGATTTCATGCAGAATAACCCTGAGTGAGATAGGTTCTGTCCAACAAGATTTCTTTTACCATAACTGTCAAGGCGGCGTAAGTTAGGAGACAAGCAGGTGAGCAGGCCCAGGCAGCATGGCTTCAGGAAAGGCAGGACCTGTCTGACTAATCTGATCATAGAATCAATCAGGTTGTCAGCATGGCTTTAGGAAAGGCAGGACCTGTCTGACTAATCTCTCTTGGAAGAGACCTCCAAGCTCATCCAGTCCAACCTATCACCCAGCCCTGTCCAATCAACTAGAATAGAATAGAATCAACCAGGTTGGAAGAGACCTCCAAGCTCATCCAGTCCAACCTATCACCCAGCCCTGTCCAATCAACTAGAATAGAATAGAATCAACCAGGTTGGAAGAGACCTCCAAGCTCATCCAGTCCAACCTATCACCCAGCCCTGTCCAATCAACTAGAATAGAATAGAATCAACCAGGTTGGAAGAGACCTCCAAGCTCATCCAGTCCAACCTATCACCCAGCCCTGTCCAATCAACTAGAATAGAATAGAATCAACCAGGTTGGAAGAGACCTCCAAGCTCATCCAGTCCAACCTATCACCCAGCCCTGTCCAATCAACTAGAATAGAATAGAATCAACCAGGTTGGAAGAGACCTCCAAGCTCATCCAGTCCAACCTATCACCCAGCCCTGTCCAATCAACTAGAATAGAATAGAATCAACCAGGTTGGAAGAGACCTCCAAGCTCATCCAGTCCAACCTATCACCCAGCCCTGTCCAATCAACTAGAATAGAATAGAATCAACCAGGTTGGAAGAGACCTCCAAGCTCATCCAGTCCAACCTGTCACCCAACCCCATCCAATCAACCAGACCATGGCACTAAGTGCCTCATGTTCTACCATCTACAAGATTTTACTATCTTCACCTAGAGGGTGAGGGAAAAACCGTGGAGGTTGTCTGCTTGAACTTCAGTAAAGCTTTTGACATTGTCTCCCGCAGAATTGTCCTTCAGGAACTCATGGAACAAGGCTTGGTTAAGCGCATTCTGCATTAGATAAAGTCTCTCTGGGTGGCTGGGCCCAAAGAGTGGTGGTTCCCAGTCATTAGCAGTGTTCAGTACTGGGGCCTGTCTTTAATATCTTTATGAATGGTCTGGGTGAGGATTGAGTGCACCCTTGATAAGTTTACATTTGGCACCAAACTTGCACCCTTGATAAGTTTACATTTGGCACCAAACTGGGTGGCTGCTTTGGACTGCCGGAAGAGAGAGAAGTTTTGCAGTGGCATCTTGACGGGTTTGGCTGATGGGCCAAGGCCAAGTGCCAGGTCCTGCACCTGGGTACCAACAACCCCATGGTAAGCTACAGACTTGGGGATACATGGCTGGAAATCTGCATTGTGGAGAATTAAGATTGCCATTTGACTGAATATGACTCAGCAGTGTGCTCAGTTGACCAAGAAAGGCAGTGGCATCCTGGCTCTTTAGGATGGAGGTTGGGATAGATGTTCTGTTTTAGGGACTCAAATTAGGCCTTGAGTCCTGTGTCCAGTTNATGGTCTGGTTGACTGGACAGGGCTGGGTGCTAGGATGGACTGGATGAGCTTGGAGGTCTCTTCCAACCTGGTTGATTCTGTGAATTAAAAATGTGAGTTCCTTTGGGGTTATAAATCTTAAAGCATCCCAGGCAACTGAAGAAGTAGGGTGGGCAGATGAAAAAGACAGTGTGAGTAGTTTACCATAGGCTTAGTTCGCTTGAGTGTACTTGTGATGAAGGAGCTCTTGAAATGAAAGCCTCTCACTGAAGACGGCGAGGGGCAATGTGTGTAGTATGAAATGGGCCTGATGCCATTGGCAATGAGTCAGTTTATATATTATTACTTATTTTATATATAATAGATGTATATTTTATATATATATTAATTTGAAATATGTATATGTATGTAACAAAAGTGTCTACAGTTCTAAAGTGAATTTCCCAAGCTTTAAGGAGAATTCTCATAAGAAATTAACTTAATAAGACATATTAATAAGAACTCATAAGAAATTAATCTTAATGCTTTCTTTTGTGAAGTATTACACTGAAAAAAGAGCTGCATCTTGACCTGTTGTAGCACTCTGCTTCATCCTGTTCTGATTGGGGTGTGAACTTACTTGGGTGCTTATTTTTTCTGTAGTTACTAAACTCATGTCCATCCTGAGGGAGGTATGTCTTAAGACTTTCTGTTTTGGCAGAGAGGTTACCTACCTTAGAATCATAGAATCAACCAGGTTGGAAGAGATCTCCAAGCTCATCCAGTCCAACCTAGCACCCAGCCCTGGCCAATCAACTAGACCGCAGAACCACAGAATCAGCCCGGTTGGAAGAGACCTCCAAGCTCATCCAGTCCAACCTAGCACCCAGCCCTATCCAGTGAACTAGACCATAGAATTATAGAATCAACCAGGTTGGAAGAGACCTCCAAGCTCATCCAGTCCAACCTAGCACCCAGCTGTAGCAAATCAACTAGATCATAAAATCAGCCATATTGGAAGAGACCTCCAAGCTCATCCAGTCCAACCTATCCCCCAGCCCTATCCAGTCAACTAGACTCTTAGTTTTTGTGTTTTCTGCAAAACTCATTGATTTTGTTGTTTCTAGCTTCTCTGGTAAGAAATCTGCTAAAATAGATTGCAGCTGGTGCAGGAACTTTGATGTTTGGTTGTTTTTTGGCCTCACCAACCCTACGTAGATCAAATGAATGATTCAGAAGTTACCACTGTCCTTTTCGTTGCTATAAAACATCATACAGGGTAGAACTGCAGCCTTCTGTTGTTGTGCATTCAGATATAGAGGTAAATAGATGCTAGTGACCTGGTAAGAGGGAAATGTTACAGAGCAGTAGATGAAGCATTTAAAATGACCTTTATTGAAAAGCCTTCAGGTCAATGAAGCAGATGTAATATTAAACTCTTACAGATGTGCACTTTCTCCATGATCACAAAATAGGGATCAACTTAGTCCCCAGAGGAAATGTGGGAGCTGTATTTTATTGTCTCAGTGAGGTGTAATGCCATATGAAGTGATTTATTCCAGAAATGATCCTTCTAGCAAGCTTGCAGGACTGGCTCTAAGCTGATAGCTTAGAAAGCAGAAAATGTCAGAGGCTCCCAGAGCAGAACAGGTATTAAATAACATGTAGTTAATGGGGTATGATCCCTACAGCGCTGCTGCAGAGCTGGGCTTGTAGCAAGTTTGGCAGAAGTAGAAGGATATAGGTGATGTCTGTGTTGTAGATAGATGAAGAGTTTAGCAGGCCTCAGATCTTTGAATACTTCAGTATCTCATTGTGTAAATGCAGAAGTGTTTGAAATGTTGCTTTGTGAATGAGCACAGAAATGCATTCCACTTCAGGTTTCTCATAGCTCACAGTTCTGACTAACTTTCAAAAGTAATAATAGAATCACTGAATGGCTGAGATTAGAAGGGACCTTAGAGGTAATTTACTCCAAGCTCTGGGGCCTGGAGACCTCTCAACGAGACTCTGCTCAAGGCCTCATCCAACCTGGCCTTAAACAGCATTAGGGAGGAGACATCCACAGCCTCCCTGGGCAGCCTATTCCAGAGTCCCACCACCCTCATACTGCAGAGCTTCTTAAGATGCAGTCTAAACCTACTCTCCCTCAGCTTAAAACCATTCCCTTTTGTACTATTGCTAGACACCCATTTGGAAAGATCCTCTCCAGCCTTCCTGTAGGATCCCTTCAGGCATTGGTGGGCAGCTCTCAGGTCCTCCCTGGAGTCTTCTCTAGGCTGAGCAGCTCCAGCTTCCTCAGCCTACCCTCACTGCAGACATATTTCAGCCCTTGGGTCATTTCATGGCTCTCCTTTGGACTCACTCAAACATCTATGGTCTGGTTGACTGGATAGGGCTGGGTGCTAGGTTGGACTGGATGATCTTGGAGGTCTCTTCCAACCTGATTGATTCTATTCATCTCTGTGTCCTTCTTCTGAATATCATTCTCTATCCTTGAACTGCATGCACTGCTAAGGAGGTTTGAAAGCATGCACATATATACACCCAGACACATGCCTAGATTATGGGCCAGACTAT
This sequence comes from Tricholaema leucomelas, assembly GCA_013400475.1. NCBI lineage: Eukaryota > Metazoa > Chordata > Aves > Piciformes > Lybiidae > Tricholaema lacrymosa > Tricholaema leucomelas. The sequence goes on along the minus strand of WAAF01016658.1, from coordinate 44,678 downwards.
AATCTCTGCTGTATTAATAACTTCAAATTATTTGGGTTGGTGTAGTATTTATTCATGTTCCTTAAGTAATTTCCTGGACAGAGCACTGGCTGAACAGGAATGCCCAGAGAGTGGTGGTCAATGGAGTTAAATCCAGTTGGTGGCCAGGCACTAGTGGTGTTCCTCAGGGCTCTGTGTTGGGACTAGTTCTATTTAAATCCTTATTGATGACCTTGATTCAGGCATAGAGAATGTCAGCAGTAAGTTTGCAGATGGCACCAAGTTAAGTGGCAGTGTGGATTTGAATGAGAGTAGAGAGGCTCTGCAGAGGGACTTGGATAGTCTGGATCAATGGGCCAACATTAATGGGATGAGTTTCAGTAAGGCCAAATGCCAGCTCTTGCACTTGGGTCACAACAACCCCAAACAACGCTGCAGGCTTGGGGCAGTGTGGCTGGAGAGCTGCTGGAGAAAGGGATCTGGGGGTTGTAATAGACAGGAGCTGAATGTGAGCCAGCAGTGTGTCCAGGGGGCTGAATGTGAGCCAGCAGTGTGCCCAGGCGGCTGAATGTGAGCCAGCAGTGTGCCCATGCAGCTGAATGTGAGCCAGCAGTGTGCCCAGGTGGCTGAATGTGACAGCGACTCCACCACCTCCCTGGGCAGCCCATTCCAATGCCAATCACTCTCTCTGGCAGCAACTACCTCCTAACATCCAGCCTAGACCTCCCCAGGCACAACTTGAGACTGTGTCCCCTTCTTCTGTTGCTGGTTGCCTGGAAGAAGAAATCAAGTCCCACCTGCCTACAGCCTCCCTTCAGGTAGTTGTAGCCAGCAATGAGGTCTGCCCTGAGCCTCCCCTTCTGCAGGCTGCGCACCCCCAGCTCCCTCAGCCTCTCCTCACAGGGTTTATTGTATTTAAAACCTAAACTGTTGAACAGACAAATGTTTGGCTCTTGTGGCCCATACATGCTTATTATATCATAATAAGAATGCAAAATACATTCTGTTGGTCTTTTCATCAGGACCTTGTTTTTCTGAGGTAGCTGTATTTTAGTCACCTGGTCACTCCTCACTCAGGAGATGTAATCAAGATAAGGATCATGGTTGATAATCTCTAGTCTGATGGAGTTGTGTAATAGTCTGTGCTGACACAGCTGGCCTCATTGGTGAGGCATTGGTTATTTGCAGTGGATACACATTTTATATCATATTGCTTAAAGAGAATAAGATCCCAGAACATAGCAGCAGACAATTATTTTTGAGATGCCAGGAATGGCTTCTCCTATTGAGCATCCTTTTGAACTCGGAGGACGATTAAGTCAGCAAGGCAATTTCTACTAATTCATAACAATAATCAAAACCATAGGACTGTACATACCAAAAAAGAGTAATCTGCTTTCCTTTAAAAGAACATTGATAGGTGAGGGGCAAGCAACTGATGTCATTTACCTGGACCTGAGCAAGACACTGTCCCACACCACATCCTGGTCTCCAAGCTGCTGACACATGGGTTTGATGGGTGGAGCACTGGATGGATAAAGAACTGGCTTGATGGCTGCACCCAAAGAGTGGCTGTCAATGGCTCCATGGCCAAGTGGAGGCCAGGGACAAGTGGAGTCCCTCAGGGATCAGTCCTGGGACCAGTCTTGTTCAACATTGTCATGGGTGCCATGGACAGAGGCATTAAGTGCAACCTCAGCTAGTTTGCTGAGCACACCAAGCTGTGTGGTGCAGCAGCCAGGCTGGAGGGCAGAGATCCATCCAGAGGGACCTGGACAGGCTGCAGAGGTGGGCACAAGCCAAGCTCAGGAGGTTCAACAAGACTAAGTGCAAGGTTCTGCATCTGGGTCGAGGCAATGTCAAGCACAAAAGCAGGTTGGGCAGTGAGTGGCTGTAGAGCAGCCCTGAGGAGAGGGACTTGGGGGTGCTGGTGGAGGAGAAGCTCAACAGGAGCCAGCAGTGTGCACTTGCAGCCCAGAAAGCCAAGCAGAGCCTGGGCTGCAGCAGCAGAAGTGTGGCCAGCAGGGCCAGGGAGGTGATTCTCCTCCTCTGCTGTGCTCTGCTGAGACCCCACCTGGAGTACTGCATCCAGTTCTGGAGCCCCTGGGACAAGAGGGCTGTGGAGATGCTGGAGAGTGTCCAGAGCAGGGCCAGGAGGATGCTGAGAGGGCTGCAGCAGCTCTGCTGTGAGCACAGACTGAAAGAGTTGGGGCTGTGCAGTCTGGAGAAGAGGAGGCTCCCAGGTGACCTTCTTGTGGCCTTCCAGGATCCTAAGAGGCCTCCAAAAAAGCTGGGGAGGGACTTTTTAGGCTGTCAGGGAGTGACAGTATTAGGGAGAATGGAGCAAAGCTGGAGATGGGTGGGTTCAGAGTAGATGTGAGGAGGAAGTTGTTGAGCCTGAGAGTGGTGAGAGCCTGGACTGGGTTGCCCAGAGAGGTGGTTGAGGCCCCATGGCTGGAGGTGTTTCAGGCCAGGCTGGCTGAGGCTGTGGGCAGCCTGCTCTAGGGTAGGGTGTCCCTGGGCATGGCAGGGGGGTTGGAACTGGCTGCTCCTTGTGGTCCCTTCCAAACCTGACTGATTCTATAATTGTGTGAAAAGCCTGGATGGGGCTCTTAGTGCCATGGTCTAGCTGATTGCTTAGGGCTGGGTGCTAGGTTGGACTGGATGAGCTTGGAGGTCTCTTCTAAGCTGGCTGATGGTATGATTCTATCCCAAAGAAAAGGTTTTCATCTGGGTTTGAAGTGAAATGTTTTAGTTTAAACCTAAAGCAGCAGTTATACTTATTGAATGTGTGTGTTTGGAGTTTCTTTGGGAAAATGGATTTATTTGGCAAAAATTCAGCATGATAGAGCTGAAACAGTAAAATTTTCTCATGATTTGGGTCTTCAGGCAACTAGGAGACATTTTTGTTGCATTTATGTTTTAGGTAACTTAGGACCATTCTTGCTGTGTTGTGTTTAGCTTGGGCTGTGAACAGAACAAGATTGGTGTCTGTTAAGGGCACAGCCTTGTCATCTCTCTGCAAAAGGTTACATGTACATATGTTGTTTAAGTCCAGTCAAGCTTGCTTACTCTGTTTCATTCTAGCAACCTGCCTGAAAGATATTCTTTGTCCTAAGTAGCCCTAAAATAGTGTTTCAAGTTCACTGGCATTCAAGTATTACCTCACGAGCGCTAAGGCTGTTTCAGGAAATGATGAGACTTTTGGATCCCCTGCTGGGTTGGATAATTTAATATCCAAGGAACATGTTTGCAAGTCCTTAATCTGTGAAATGTATAAAGAACTCTGCTTAATGCATCTCTTAATTTCCCCAAAGAAGGTGAGCTCATTCTCTCAGATGTTTGGTGCCAGCAACATCATGGAATAAAATGCTATTCACGGTAAAAGCCCTAACACTGTTTAGGGAAAGGCTCCCCTTTAAGGAGGTTCTCTGCAATGCCTGGTTTGTCTTGCCCCTCTGCTCTTTATGGCTTTGAGGAGTTAATCCAATTAAAATATATTTGTAATGCCATAAAATTGGGTTATTGGCCTGGGGTCATACTGCTTTGTAACAAAACTCAGGGTTAGCTGCTCGAGTCAGTGTCGCTGTGTGTTGTCTTCTGCAATCATGGGTGAGTGTGTGCTGCTCTTCACTATTGTCATCTCAGGTAAGCAGGTGGGAAAGATGCCAGCCCTGATAGCAGACCTCCTTCAGGCATTTTCCACCTTGAGAATATATCCTTAATGATAAGCTCCAGGTGTCTCAAGTATAGAAAAGGAGCATTTGAGAAACACATGTTAAGCAAAACTTCATTCACCTGTGGTTTCACATGTCCTTGCTGAAGGCGTGTTCTGTTCTTTCTTGTAAGTGGCTGAATAATTAACATCATTATCTTGGCAAGTGGAGAGAAGGCTCTGGTAATCTCTCACCAAAGGCCTTCTGAGCCAGTCTGTGATAGCAGAAATGTGAATTAAGACATAACCACGTTTTAGTACTATATTACATGTATCTGTTCCTTTTAAAGATGCTTCCCCTTTCATGTGCCTCCCCTGCCTGCACACAACAAGTTCAAATGCTGGCAATATCCTAAATCTCTCTAATATGGCTGTCTGGAACTCCTTGCATCCTCCCAAGGTGACATTACAATTTCTGGGACCTCCAGAAAATGTTTTTGCTTTGTTGTTTCGAGACCTTCTGCCTAATTCCAACTGAAGTGGCTATTTTAGAGCTTCTTGAGAGGGGTATATAGGATGCAGTAACTTGGTGGGGAAAATGGCATGTGCCTCAGCCGCTGGAGTGCTTCCAGTTGTGGTGTGCTGGCTATAATCTCTCTCTTTATTGTTTCTAGCTATGTGTAGAGAGTGGTAGCTGAGTGGAATGTTACATCCTCTTTCATTGTATTGTGTTCAGTTTTGGGCACCGCAACGCAAGAGAGTTGTGGGGGTGCTGGAGCAGGTCCAGAGGAGGGCAGCGAAGCTGGGGAAGGGCCTGGAGAATAAATCTTATGAGGAGCTGGGGATGGTTAGCTTGAGGAAGAGGAGGCTGAGGGGAGACCTGATTGCTGTCTACAGCTCCCTGAAGGAACATTGTGGAGAGGCTGCTGCTGGGCCCTGCTCACAGGGAATTGGAGACAGAAGAAGGGGGAAGGTAATTTGAGAAGAAGGGCATCAATCTGAGGCTGGGGAGGTTTAGATTGGACATTAGGAAACAGTTTTTCATGGAGAGAGTGGTCAAGGACTGGAATGAGCTGCCCAAGGAGGTGGTGGAGTCACCCAGCCTGGATATGTTTAAGGGTGGTTTGGCTGTGGTGCTTAGAGCTATGGTTTTAAGGTGACTCTTGTAGAGTAGGGTTCTAGGTTGGACTTGGTGATGCTAAGGGGCGTTGGCAGCCTGCATGTTGATGTTATGTAAGACAGGCAAGACGTGTGCCCATGCGTATCTCAGTCCAAAACCAAATCCTGAGCCTCCTGTGGGTGAATTGCCTGTTTGTGAATGACAGAGTGATGAGTTTGTTCCATACACTGTTCTGAATGCTAAGATCTTTTCAGGCTAAATTTACCTGAGTACCCAACGTAACGAATGGCATCGTGTGGTTAGAGTCAGTGTTGTGTTGAAACGTCTGAAACTGGGCTCAGTTAAAACCACCTTGTAGCTGTTCTTGTTCTTTTGGATGATACAGTTCAGTTGCTGTAATGTTCTCCTCTGTCTTTCTGACTGCTTGCTCTTTCTGGTGGACTGTTTAGAGTTCTGTGCTTTAATGCTCTCATGTTTGTTTTTTTGGTACTGTTGCTTTTAAATGGATGCAGACCAAGCTGGAAAATGAATCATTAGCATCCTTTAATTCCTGTGACTGGAAGAAAAAGATTAAGTTCTAAAAATAGTGATTTGGGGTAAAGCTTCTTTAAGACTCTGGATTTCCTGGACATCTGTCAGCTTGTTAACATCAATTAAATGTAGCTTGTTTGATATTTAAGTTAGATTTTTAATGAAAGGAAGGGAGGAAAGTATGAGAGGTCAATATAAAATATTACCTTGTACTCAGGAAATGTGTTGGGTTCTTAAGAGATTTGACCATTTATGTAGTTAAAAAAAAAAGGCAACTGATATTTACCAGATATTTGGAAAGGACTGAAGGAAAATACTTTGTCTCCAAGAAACTGATTTATCTGCTTATGTTTTACGTCGTGGATGCTGGCCTGTTGTAATGGATCTGAAAGCACTGTCTTAGGTGGCCAAGTCTAGGTCTGCCTGTGATGGTTTGGGTCTTCCCTACCCCCCACACTTAAGAAAATCACCCACACTAGACTCAGCCACTCTGGAAATTGAGTGAAGCTTTATATTCACAGCTTAGCACAATCTACAAGCAGGTATTTACAATCTATACAGCTACAGACAGAACTATGCAAGTTAAAAAGTAATACAGAAACACAACAGCCCTGCCAGAAACCAGAGTCCCCAGGTGGGGCTCCCAACCACCCTTCCACCTCCTCACCACCCCTCTACCTTACCCCAGACTTTGCCTTTGCCTGGATTAGTTAGACAGCAAGTTAGGGAGAGAAGTGCATGGAGCCAGAGCCCAAGAGCAACTCTGTTATCTGTATTTAAGTTCTTCTTCTTATCCATCCCAGCAAGCCTATGAGTGCAATAGACATCATCACTGTTCCCTTTTCACAGCCTAGCATCTAATTCCTCTCACCAAAGTATCCCAGCTAGGCTCAAACTAGCACGGCTCTGCAGGAGTTCAGGGCTGTTTTTGGACAACAGGCTATACCTCAGATCCTTTGTTTTGCCTACTTTAACATAGTAATTGTAATACTTTTCCAGGGTGATTACTCTTGATTTCCTGTTCTAAGTCTTCTTCTGTGTGTGTTGGCTACTTGTCAACATCCATTTCAAATACTGTTTATCAACACATTCCTAACCTTGTTAGAGTAATGATCTTGGGGGTGACCTCATTGCTGTCTGCAACTACCTGAAGGAAGGCTGTAGCCAGGTGGGGTTGATCTCTTCTGCCAGGCAACCAGCAACAGAACAAGGGGACAGAGTCTCAAGCTGTGCCAGGGGAGGTCTAGGCTGGATGTTAGGAGGAAGTTGTTGGCAGAGAGAGTGATTGGCATTGGAATGGGCTGCCCAGGGAGGTGGTGGAGTTGCTGTGCCTGGAGGTGTTGAAGCAAAGCCTGGCTGGGGCACTTAGTGCCATGGTCTGGTTGATTGGCTAGGGCTGGGTGCTAGGATGGACTGGCTGAGCTTGGAGGTCTCTTCCAACCTGCTTGATTCTATTCTATAATTCTAAGAAGCAATTTTTAAACCACAGGTAGCTTCCTTTCAGGTAGTTGTAGAGAGCAATAAAAACTCCCTTCAGCCTGGTTTTGGGGACTTTAACTTCTGTACAATTGCATTTGTGTGTTGGTTTTCCTTTATAGCAGTTGTTCCTAATTGAAAATGCATTCACTTGGCTATTCATGAGATGCAAATGTGATTTAGAACTCAGTACCCACCCTGAGGATTGTGCCTTTTTTCTAGAAGGAGTGTCTGAGGGAGCTGATGTTGTTCAGTCTGGAGAGGAGGAGGCTGAGGGGAGGCCTCAGTGCTCTCTACAACTACCTGAAGTTAGAGCAAGGAGAGGGCAGCCTCTTCTCCTTTGTGGCAAGCAACAGGACTAGAGGAAATGGTTTCAAGCTGCACCAGGGGAGGTTCAGGCTGGATATTAGGGGATATTTCCTTACTGAAGAGGTTATCAGGCATGGGAATGGTCTGCTCAGGGCAGTGGTGTAGTCACTGTCCCTGGAGGTGTTCAAGCCCTGGTGCTTAGGGATATGGTTTAGTGCTGGGTTGAGGATTGGACTGGATGATCTTTGAGGTCTCTCCCAAGCAGATATATTCTGTTACACTACCTGACTTTGAGAGTAAATTGAAGACTTTAAATGTATAGACAGACTAATTTTTTTAGTCAAATGCATGGATGATTTCAGATTGATACACAGATGAGGAGAAACCAAGAGGGCTCTGTTTTGTTTGATGTTCGCCTGCTTATTTATGGATGGTGTCCTGAGCTTTTCTTGTCTCGGTGCCAGCAAAATCAGACAGACAAATAGTTTCCTTGCTAATATTTCAGCCTTACTGTCAGTCAATCCTTAACCCAACATTTCTTCCTCTAGCACTTTCAGATTCTGGAATTTCCTTTTCTAGTGATTTCTAGCTGCTGTTTTCTTTCACAGGAGAGTATATATTGAATGAGAATATATATCTCCTCACATGAGCATATATGCACACACCTGTGCAAAACAACTACCAGCAAATAATTTTAATGCCTCCCTTGATTCTTCTAAGTATTTGACAAGCCTGTGATTGATTTTTAGACCTCTTCTGCATAAAACCTGACTCTGTCATTACAATAGCTTAAGCACAGAACATGATACTTGATGGATTACAGTAAAACTAACATTTTTTGGGGGTGGGGGGTGATGTTTGTGGGAAGAGATGTGGCCACTTAAGAAGCTGAAAGATTTTATGAAAGCTTTTCCCCCTCAATGTAATGCTGTAGATTCAGAATAGAGAATGAGACTTCATTTCCTCCCACCCAGAGAGCACATGAAGAGATTCTCATTTGTGCAAGCTGGCTGGTCAGGACACACCTTGAGTGCTGTGTCCAGTTCTGGGCTCCTCAATTCAAGAGAGATGTTGAGGTGCTGGAAGGAGTCCAGAGAAGGGCAGCAAGGCTGGGGAGGGGCCTGGAACACAAACCCTATGAGGAGAGGCTGAGGGAGCTGGGGGTGTGCAGCCTGCAGAGGAGGAGGCTCAGGGCAGAGCTCATTGCTGTCTACAGCTACCTGAAGGGAGGCTGTAGCCAGGTGGGGTTGGGCTCTTCTGTCAGGCAACCAGCAATAGAACAAGAGGACACAGTCTCAAGTTGTGCTGGGGGAGGTCTAGGCTGGATGTTAGGAGGAAGTTGTTGGCAGAGAGAGTGATTGGCATTGGAATGGGCTGCCCAGGGAGGTGGTGGAGTCGCCGTGCCTGGGGGTGTTGAAGCCAAGGCTGGCTGGGGCACTTAGTGCCATGGTCTGGTTGGCTGGCTAGGGCTGGGTGCTAGGTTGGACTGGATGATCTTGGAGGTGTCCTCCAACCTGGTTGATTCTATGAATCACATCCATGCCACTTTCCCCAAACCTGCAACTGCAGTGTGCAAGAGAGCATCGCTGTAACAGGATGATTGCCAGTTCCAAAAAGAAGAGAACTTCACTGTTTTACTGAAAATATCTTACCTTGAACAGTTAAAAAATGAAGAGCTGATAAAGTGCTATTTCAGGAACAAAATTAAACTGATAATGGCTTTATTAGCAGGATCCCTTTTGCCATCTCTATTGCTCAAGATTTCCAGTTTTGCTGTGGGAATTTCTGTGGGAAAAGTGTTGTCCTTCCCAAATCTGGCAAGAAAAGTCCATAAGAGCAATGAGGTGTTAGGAAGCAGGCACGTAGGGGATTGCTCCATCGACGTGTGTAGCAGGGCTGGTTAAAGTCAGAGGGTATCTGCTTACATCTTGTACATAATCATTTTTCCAAGAAGTGATTAGCATGTTTCTGTCAGTTCATGGAAGTAGTTCCATAGGTAAATCTCCTGCACACATACTCATTACATGCCGGGAGGTCCCCTGGTGGTCCTTTAGGGGTGTCTGTCCTCTTCCTTCCTGTGGCCTTTAGCTGAACTTCTTTGTGCCTGCTTTCCAGGCTGTCTGATATGGTGGATGAGACAGACCTGACTGCACAGTTGGTCTAAACCAGTTTGCTGCTCTTAACATCTTTCTCAAGCCCACAGTTACAATTTCTTATTGTTTGCAGAGTTAATGATTCTTAGTTTATACAACAGATGCATTCTATAAAGATAGAATCAGAGAATGTCAGGGGCTGGAAGGGACCTTGAAAGGTTATCTGGTCCAGCCCCCCTGCCAGAGCAGGATCACCCAGAGTAGATCACAGAATCACAGAATGGTCTAAGCTGGAAGGGACCTCAAGGGTCATCCAGTTCCAACCCCCTGCCAAAGGCAGGGACACCTCCCACTAGAGCACTCAAGGTCTCCCACTAGAGACCTCAAAGGTCATCCAGTTCCAACCCCCTGCCATAGGCAGGGACACATCCCACAAGGCATCATCCAACCTGGCCTTCAACACCTTCAGGGAGGGAGCAGCTGCAGCCTCCCTGGGCAACCTGTGCCGGTGTCTAACCACCTTCACTGGAAAGATTCCTTTCCTAACATCAAGTTTCAATGTTCCTTCTGCCAGATTAAACCCATTACTCTTCCTCCTGTCATTACAAAACCTTGTCAACAGTCCCTCCGCAGCCTTCTTGCAGGCCCCCTTCAGATCCTGGAAGGCCACTCCAAGGTCTCCCCAAAATCTTCTCTTCTTCATGCTGCAGAGCCCCAACTCTCTCAGCCTGTCCTCATAGCAGAGCTGCTGCAGCCTTCTGAGCATCTTGGTGGCCTCCTCTGGACTCACAGTAACAGTTCCATGTCCTCCTTGTGCTGGGGGCTCCAGAACTGCACACAGTACTCCAGGTGGGGTCTGAGGAGAGCAGAGCCAAGGGGCAGAATCCCCTCCCTTGCCCTGCTGCCCACACTGCTCTTGCTGCAGCCCAGCACAGGGTTGCTGTCTGGGCTGCATGTGCACACTGCAGGCTCATGTTGAGCTTTTCATCACCTCAGACCCTCAGGGCCTTTTCCTCAGGGCTGCTCTCAGCAATTTGCCACTGAGCGAATCTGTTCCACGCTGGCATGCATCCAGAGTTAGATATTAGATTAGATATTCTTAAATGTTCCTAAGTTAGTATGGTATCATTGTAAAGGAAAAAAAAAGCTTAAAAAATGTAAACAAGTCAAGTTTTTTATAAAGCTAATACATTGACTTGAATGTGAGTATGCAGCAGAACCCAAACTTTCTTTCCCCATGTGGACTTCTATTCTGGTCCAGGAGGAGAATTTAGAATCNAGCAGCTGCAGCCTCCCTGGGCAACCTGTGCCGGTGTCTAACCACCTTCACTGGAAAGATTCCTTTCCTAACATCAAGTTTCAATGTTCCTTCTGCCAGATTAAACCCATTACTCTTCCTCCTGTCATTACAAAACCTTGTCAACAGTCCCTCCGCAGCCTTCTTGCAGGCCCCCTTCAGATCCTGGAAGGCCACTCCAAGGTCTCCCCAAAATCTTCTCTTCTTCATGCTGCAGAGCCCCAACTCTCTCAGCCTGTCCTCATAGCAGAGCTGCTGCAGCCCTCTGAGCATCTTCGTGGCTCTCCTCTGGACTGGCTCCAGCAGTTCCATGTCCTCCTTGTGCTGGGGGCTCCAGAACTGCACACAGTACTCCAGGTGGGGTCTGAGGAGAGCAGAGCCAAGGGGCAGAATCCCCTCCCTTGCCCTGCTGCCCACACTGCTCTTGCTGCAGCCCAGCACAGGGTTGCTGTCTGGGCTGCATGTGCACACTGCAGGCTCATGTTGAGCTTTTCATCACCTCAGACCCTCAGGGCCTTTTCCTCAGGGCTGCTCTCAGCAATTTGCCACTGAGCGAATCTGTTCCACGCTGGCATGCATCCAGAGTTAGATATTAGATTAGATATTCTTAAATGTTCCTAAGTTAGTATGGTATCATTGTAAAGGAAAAAAAAAGCTTAAAAAATGTAAACAAGTCAAGTTTTTTATAAAGCTAATACATTGACTTGAATGTGAGTATGCAGCAGAACCCAAACTTTCTTTCCCCATGTGGACTTCTATTCTGGTCCAGGAGGAGAATTTAGAATCATAGAAAAGAATCATAGAACCAACCAGGTTGGAAGAGACTTCCAAGATCATCCAGCCCAACCTAGCACCCAGCCCTAGCCAATCAACCAGACCATGGCACTAAGTGCCTCATCCAGGCTTTGCTTCAACACCTCCAGCCACGGCGACTCCACCACCTCCCTGGGCAGCCCATTCCAATGCCAGTCACTCTCTCTGACAACAACTTCCTCCTAACATCCAGCCTAGACCTCCCCTGGCACAGCTTGAGACTGTGTCCCCTTGTTCTGTTGCTGCTTGCCTGGCAGAAGAGCCCAACCCCACCTGGCTACAGCCTCCCTTCAGGTAGTTGTAGACAGCAATGAGCTCTGCCCTGAGCCTCCTCTTCTGCAGGCTGCACACCCCCAGCTCCCTCAGCCTCTCCTCATAGGGTTTGTTCAAGTTCTGCAAGACCTGGTGTCTGATCTGTCACTGTTTTAATTTAGCTCAACCAGATGTGAGTAAAGCTGAGAAGCAATGCAACGAGGGTAGTAGCTGAGTAATTACTCCTCCTTTTCAAAGTCAGCACAAAGATTTGCTTTTTAGTCTTTTAAGGTGAAGTTGAAGATATAATACAAAAATTCAACACTGATGTGCCATTAAAATATGTTTTGTGCCTTCTCTGTATGGGTCCATTCTGCAGTGGATTGACACAGCTCAGCAGCTAAGCACCTGCCAGCAGCTTGCTTGATTCCACTCAGTGGGATGGGAAAGAGCAGACAGTGTAACACATGAAGGGAGGAAAACATAAGTTAAAAGAATAGTGATGTGAAGGCAGTCACTCAGCAGCATCCCAGCAGCAGGTAGACCCAGTACAAATACTGAAGCTCTCAGTGACCTCACTAGGATATTAGGCAGGATACTTTGCTTCTGTAGCAATAGGGAGTGCAAATAAGGAGAGCTGAGATCAGACTGAGATGTGGTGTTTGATGAAATTAATGTTTTAATGTACTATGAAGCTTTTGTTTGTATGTATGAATTTGGAGGAAGAGTATCAGGACAGGAGTTGAAATGGACATTGACTTGTAGCCCAGTAATGTAGAAACAGATGTGATAGGGAGGAAGTTGAATATCTTCATTGATGATCTGGATGAGGGGATTGAGTCCACCATCAGCAAGTTTGCAGACAAGACCAAGCTGGGAGCATATGTGGATCTGTTAGAGGGCAGGAGGGCTCTGCAGAGGGACCTGAACAGGCCAGATAGATGGGCACAGTCCGACACTATGAGTTTTAGCAAGCCCAAGTGCAAAGTACTGTACTTCAGCCACAGTAACTCCATGCAGTGCTACAGGCTGGTGACAGAGTGGCTGGAGAGCAGCCAGGCAGAGAGGGACCTGGGGGTGCTGGGAGAGAGTAGCTGAAGATGAGGCAGCAGTGTGCCCAGGTGGGCAGGAGAGACAGTGGCATCCTGGCCTGGATCAGGAACAGTGTGGGCAATAGAAACAAGAAAGTTCTTCTGCCCCTGTGCTCAGCCCTGGTAAGTCCACACCTTGACTGCTGTGTCCAGTTCTGGGCTCTTCCATTTAAGAAGGATGTAAAGGTGCTTGAATGTGTCCAGAGAAGGGCAGCAAGGCTGGTGAGGGACCTGGAGCACATCTCTGTGAGAGGCTGAGGGGGCTGGGGGTGTGCAGCCTGCAGAAGAGGAGGCTCAGGGCAGAGCTCATTGCTGTCTGCAGCTCCCTGAAGGGAGGCTGTAGCCAGGTGGGGTTGGGCTCTGCTGCCAGGCAACCAGCAACAGAAGAAAGGGACACAGTCTAAAGTTGTGCCAGGGGAGGTCTAGGCTGGATGTTAGGAGGGAGTTCTTGATGGAGTGATTGGCATTGGAATGAGCTGCCCGGGGAGGTGTTGGAGTCCCTATCCCTGGAGGTGTTTAAGAGGAGGCTGGATGAGGCACTTAGTGCCATGGTTTAGTTAATTAAAAGGTGTTAGGTTGGATTTGATAATCTTGAAGGTCTTTCCAAACCCGATTAATTCTGTGTTTTGCTGTTTGATTGTTAGCCATGACAGTACTTTGGTTAGGTTTCAGACCTGTTTCATTACAGGTTAGCATTCACACCACAGACCTTAAGAAGAAGCCTTGTTGATTAGCTGAAGCAAAGCTGCATTCATTTGTGCATTTTAAGGTTTCACCCCAGGTATGTTAGTGGGACACTTACCTGAAGTATGCCTTTGACTTTTGCAAAACATTATTTGGTAGTCTCAATCTTGAATTTGCAAGCACTTGAAGAGTGGCATTTTCAAATGTAAATATTTAAGTGCAGTTGTTGAATTAAGAGGCTGAGGGAAGGCAGAATTTGAAATGTCTGTTGTCTGCTTAGAAAATTAAGGTGTTGGTGTTTAGGTATGTAATCATTTTCTTTTGGGAACCTGACTCTTAATGTGGGCATAGGAAAATACTTCACAGAGACTTCAAGGGAATAAGTCTCAAGCTGTGCCAAGGGAGGTCTAGGCTGGATGTTAGGAGGAAGTTCTTGGCATAGAGAGTGATTGGCATTGGAATGGGCTGCCCAGGGAGGTGGTGGAGTCAGCGTCCCTGAAGGTGTCGAAGCAAAGCCTGGCTGGGGACTTAGTGCCATGGTCTGGTTGATTGTCTAGGGCTGGGTGCTAGGTTGGGCTGGATGAGCTTGGAGGTCTCTTCCAATGTGGTTGATTCTATGATTCTGTGACTCTGTAATAAGTACAGATGTGGGTTTGAAGAACCTTCTCATCCTCCAAATATAAGGAGGTATCATTTTAAAGACTGCTCCTCATGTAACAACAAAGTGACACTTCTTGCAGATATGAAGGGGAATTTCAGGCAACCAAGGACAGAACAAGGGGACACAGTCTCAAGTTGTGCAGGGGGAGGTCTAGGCTGGATGTTAGGAGGAAGTTGTTGTCAGAGAGAGTGATTGGCACTGGAATGGGCTTCCCAGGGAGGTGGTGGAGTTGCCATCCCTGGAGGTGTTCAAGCAAAGCCTGGATGGGGCAACAAGTTGTGCCAGGAGGAGTATAGGCTGGATGTTAGGAGGAAGTTGTTGGCAGAGAGAATGATTGGCATTGGAATGGGCTGCCCAGGGAGGTGGTGGAGTCACCGTCCCTGGAGGTGTTCAAGAAAATACTGGATGAGGCACTTAGTGCCATGGTCTGGTTGATTGTCTAGGGCTGGGTGCTAGATTGGACTGGATGAGCTTGGAGTTCTCTTCCAACCTGGTTGATTCTATGATTTTATGGTCTGGTTGACTGGCTAGGGCTGGTTGGACTGAATGAGTTTGGATGTCTCTTCCAACCTGTTTGATTCTCTGATTCATATGATTCTATGGTCTGGCTATGACTGGCTAGGTTGGACTGGATGAGTTTGGAGGTCTCTTTCCACCTGGTTGATTCTGTGATTCATATGATTCTATGCATAAGGTGCTCTATTTTTGTTAAACCATCATTTTGCTTCATAATATATTTTGCAAAGCACAGTAACACCCTCATGGTAATTCCTGTAGATTGNATTGGGGGCTCCAGAACTGCACACAGTTACCAAATGTTTGGTAAAGGCTGATGAAATGAACTTCTTTTCACTTCTGTGAAGCACATGGTGGTATTCCCATCTAATGTATGGAATGGAACCCAGATGTATTAACTTAGCCTCTGCCATAAGCAGCAAATCATCTCCTCCCCTCTCTTTTCACATGAATTGTCCCTGCTTTCCAGCTCTTCACTTTATGAGACTTTTAAGTGCGCAGTGCAGTGATTTACTGTTGATCACCTTTCTAACATTCTCTTCTAAATGAAACAGCCCTGCAGGTTACGAGTTGCCAAGTGACAGAGAACAGGAGGTCCCTCATGTTCAAGCTGTTTGAAAGACTTACAATAAAGGAAATAATGAAGTGAAGGCTGTCAGAGAGGCCTGGCTTTTACTGTGAAGCTGTCACTGACTCAGCTGTTAACGTCTTTGTATTGGCAAGTTTCTGGTTGCTCACTTCTTGGAGCAAACCTACTCTCTCACCGTTGAATGTGCAGCTGACATGAAAGCCTGTCCTCTTTGATTTGGTGGAATAGCTCTTTTTAGTCACAAGGCCCAGAGTGACTATAGACAGATGTGGCATTGTTTCAGAACTGCTGACTCCATAGGTCTGAGATAATGAAGATCACCTACACATACAAAGAGAGACTACTGTCCTCATTGCATTGCATCCAAGCTTGGCTGAAAACTGCTTGAGCTAAACGATGGCCTTTAAAGCTCTAAGTAGGAGACAAACAGCTGTTGCTGCAGTTGTTCTTATTGTGTGCTGAAGAAAAATATGCATCAGATATTCTGGAAACTGCTGTACTCCAAAGGTTCTTGAGGTTCTTTTGCTGCTGACACTGTACTGAGCAGTGAGAGGCCTGGAGCACAGCCCTGTGAGGAGAGGCTGAGGGAGCTGGGGGTGTGCAGCCTGCAGAAGAGGAGGCTCAGGGCTGACCTCATTGCTGCCTGCAGCTACCTGAAGGAAGGCTGTAGCCAGGTGGGGTTGGGCTCTGCTGCCAGGCAAGCAGCAACAGAACAAGGGGACACAGCCTCAAGTCGTGCCAGGGGAGGTCTAGGCTGGATGTTAGGAGGAAGTTGTTGGCAGAGAGAGTGATTGGCATTGGAATGGGCTGCCCAGGGAGGTGGTGGAGTTGCCATCCCTGGAGGTGTTCAAGAAAAGCCTGGATGACGTATTTGGTGCCATGGTCTGGTTGACTGAATAGGTCTGGGTGCTAGGTTGGGCTAGATGAGCTTGGAGGTCTCAACCAACCTGGTTGATTCTATGATATTTTGGGTAGGCTTTGTAATTATGGCTTCCTTTCCTGGCACATTGCTAATACAGTCTGGTGATGACAGCATTGATGCTTGTTTTAAACTCTTTTGTGACTTATGTAGCTGGTCATGTATATGCATTGTCTGGTTCTAAGTTAACCTGTCCATCAAGGGTTTAGGCTTGGAGACTTTTCTCATCTAGACAGTATTCATGTTCCTTACCTTTCAATTTACATGAGTATCCGAAGTGCAGCTAATTCTTCACAATCCCCAGCTCATTTTATCTTCCATGGCACCAAAAAGAGAAGGCACAAACATGATTATCCTTGTAGCTTATTCAGAATAAATAGAAGGAGAAATTACTATTTTCATGTTAAAGATTGGCTTAGATTCTGGTAGCAGTTGTGTTGTAGGCAGAGTGATTCTAGATTCATGGTTTGGATACATGTCAAAACTGTTTTAACCTGTACAAGACCTCAGAAGACTGCTCCAGATTTCCCCTTTAACTTATACCAGTTGCTTGTTATTTTACTCAACATGGTTACCTTGTTCTAGTGTTAATGATGGATGTCTCCTTTGGTGCTTTGGGAGATTCTGTCACTAAAAACCTTTGCTTTGGAGATGCTGAAGTGTGTCCAGAGAAGGGCCAGGAGGATGCTGAGAGGGCTGCAGCAGCTCTGCTGTGAGCACAGCCTGAAAGAGTTGGGGCTGTGCAGTCTGGAGAAGAGGAGGCTCCCAGGTGACCTTCTTGTGGCCTTCCAGGATCTGAAGGGGGCTACAGAAAATCTGTGGAGGGACTTTTTAGGCTGTCAGGGAGTGACAGGACTGGGGGGAATGGAGCAAAGCTGGAGATGAGTGGGTTCAGGCTGGCTGTGAGGAGGAAGTTGTTCAGCAAGAGCATGTTGAGAGCCTGGAATGGGTTGCCCAGGGAGGTGGTTGAGGCCCCATTGCTGGAGGTGTTTAAGGCCAGGCTGGCTGAGGCTGTGGGCAGCCTGCTCTAGGGTAGGGTGTCCCTGGGCATGGCAGGGGGGTTGGAACTGGCTGCTCCTTGTGGTCCCTTCCAACCCTGACTGATGCTATGGTTCTATGATCAGCAGGGCTAAACTGCAGCTGTTGGCTGTGATGAGTAGGTGAGCAAAGCTGAGCAATCTTCTCTGCTCTTAAGCTTCGTTACACAGTCTTAATTCAGAGGAAATCAGTTTTCCTGTATCCCACACTTGCTTGTACTTCATTTGATGGTTAACTTCATTATGTATACTTTTTTAGGTACCAAGTCTGGTTAAAGCAATTGGGCTCTGAACCAGTTTCTCTCTGAAGAGATGTATTTCTGTGAGGTAGCATATGGAAGCGCAGCCTGTTAGCAGCTGTAAATTTTGTTGATTAAAGTAGGTGCAGACAAATTTACAAGAGAAACTGTTCTGTGAGAAATTCCACTTCATTGCCTGCTATCCTGACTGTTTTCTTACCAGTTTCCACAGATTTTTGCCAACAGTAACATGAGGTTTCTTGGAAACTGTTGACACTGGAGGGTCTGAATGCTGAATGTTTTGTCAGTCATTTTCACTTGGCTTGCATCTCAATAAAACAAACATCCATATCTATGGAGCCACTCAGAGATGCTTCTAGTCCTTGAAGGCCTTATTCTTTCAGGCAGTCTTTCAGATCCTCATGTGACCACAGGAAAGTTTGCATCATCATCTGCTAAGATGCATCACAGATGCATCCTATGACAAGTGGCTGAGGGAGCTGGGGTTGTTTAGCCTGGAGGAGGCTCTGGGCAGACCTCATTGCTGTCTACAACTACCTGAAAGGAGGCTGTAGCCAGGTGGGGTTGGGCTCTTCTCCCTGGCACTCAGCAACAGAACAAGAGGACAGCCTCAAGCTGCACCAGGGGAGGTTCAGGCTGGACATTAGGAAGAAGTTGTTGGCACAGAGAGTGATTGGCATTGAAGTGGACTGCCAGGGGAGGTGGTGGAGTCCCCATCACTGGAGGCGTTTAAGAGGAGGCTGGATGAGGCTCTTAGTGCCATGGGTTAGTTAATGAGAAGGGTTAGGGGATAGGTTGGACTCCATGATCTCAAAGGTCTTTTCCAACCTGGTTAATTCTGTAATGGAAGTTACAGGACACCGCAGCCTAACTTAAAGAGTTTAGTAGAATAGAATAGAATCAGCCAGGTTGGAAGAGACCTCCAAGCTCATCCAGGCCAACCTAGCACCCAGCCCTAGCCAATCAACCAGACCATGGCACTAAGTGCCCCGCCCAGGCTTTCCTTCAACACCTCCAGGGACGGCGACTCCACCACCTCCCTGGGCAGCCCATTCAATGCCAATCACTCTCTCTGCCAACAACTTCCTCCTAACATCCAGCCTAGACCTCCCCTGG
>WAAF01016656.1:72582-98268 GCA_013400475.1 Tricholaema leucomelas | reverse complement strand
AGCTGAGCAAGGGGAGGTTTAGGTGTGATGTGAGAAGAAACTCACTGGAAGGAGGCAGAGGAGAGACCTTGGTTTCTACTCCCTGAAAGAGGTTACAGCCAGACCAGGGTTAATCTCTTCTCCCAGGTAACAAGAGGTAGAACAAGAGGAAACAGCCTCAAGCTGAGCAAGGGAAGGTTTAGGTGTGATGTTAGAAGAAACTCACTGAAAGGCTTCTCCAACACTGGCAGAGGCTTGCCCAGGGAGGTAACTGAATCCTCATCCCTGGAGGTGTTTAGAAGAGGCAGAGGAGTGGTGCTGAGGGCCATAGTTTAGCACCAGCCTTGTGCAGAGTTAGAGACTGGTTGGATTTGGTCATCTTAAAGGGCTTCTCCATCTGAAATGATCCTGTGATTCCAAAGGAAAATTAAACAACTCTATTTTTCTGTATATTCCTGACTGGGTCACATTAATTCCCTGCCTCCATCCACAACAACCTCCCCATTGTTATGCTAAAGAAGAAATGACTGCTCCAAACGTTATTTATGATTTGATAAAGCTTGTGCAACCCTGAACGAGGACATTAAATGGCAAAAACACTACTGCAAAATCCCATTTTAAATAAGTCACCCCGACAGCTGTGCCTTTAGAAAACACATTAGAGTGGCACTCAGAGCACATATGGCTCAGGGATATATACAAATTATACAATTTCTGTCATTCTATCAAATAAGAGGCACGTTTTGACCCCAGAAATGAGTCAAATGTAAGTTGTAATTCAAGCCCCACCGGAGGCCCTGCTGGTAATGGATCCTGACGGCTGATCAAAGAGCCCTGACCATTTGACCCACCAGATCAGTGACTTACTGTATCTATTAGGGCTAATACAGAGCTGGGCTGGAAGATGGATGGAGATAAACAGATAAAGGGCAAGAGATGCAGCAGGTCGAAGTTTTGATTTATGCACGCCCGAGTGCACGGATCCACAGGCAGAGGGATGGAGAAGAGGAGGCTCCCAGGTGACCTTCTTGGGGTCCATTGGAATGGGCAACTCCACCACCTCCCTGGGCAGCCCATTCCAATGCCAATCACTCTCTCTGGCAACAACTTCCTCCTAATGTCCAGCCTAGACCTCCCCTGGCACAACTTGAGGCTGTGTCCCCTTGTTCTGTTGCTGGTCTAGTCCCATCCCTGGCAGCAGCTCTGCTGGGGTCAGGTGGAGGCTTTATGGACCTCCAAGCTTATCCAGTAAAACCAAGCACCCAGCCCTGCCCAATCAACCAGACCATGGCACTAAGTGCCCCAGCCAGGCTTTGCTTGAGCACATCCAGGCATAGCAACTCCACCACCTCCCTGGGCAGCCCATTCCAATGCCAATCACTCTCTCTGCCAACAACTTCCTCCTCACATCCAGCCTAGACCTGCCCTGGCACAACTTCAGGCTGTGTCCCCTTGTTCTGTTACTGGTTTCAAGGTGAGGCTCAACAGGGGCTGTGCAGCCTGATCTAGTAGAGGATGTCCCTGCTGACTGCAGGGGGGTTTGGACTGGATAACCTTTAGAAGTCTCTTCCAACCCAGACCAATCTACTATCTCTGATCACCCACATCATGATTCTACCAAGGACCATGGCAGATGACCTGCTTGTAGCCTTCCAGGATCTGAAGGGGGCTACAAAAAAGCTGGGGAGGGACTTCTGAGGCTCTCAAGGAGTGTCAGGACTGGGGGGAATGTAGCAAAGCTGGAGGTGGGGAGAGTCAGGCTGGAGGTGAGAAGGAAGCTGTTGAGCATGAGAGTGGTGAGAGGCTGGAATGGGTTGCCCAGGGAGGTGGTTGAGGCCCCATGGCTGGAGGTGTTTCAGGCCAGGCTGGCTGAGGCTGTGGGCAGCCTGCTCTAGGGTAGGGTGTCCCTGGGCATGGCAGGGGGGGTTGGAACTGGCTGCTCCTTCTGGTCCCTTCCAACCCTGACTGATTCTATGCTTCTATGATTTCATGCACAGAGGAAGGGGCAGGCATGTGCCACCCCACAGGAAGCTTTGCAGGTGGATGCAGGGCCTGTGTGTGCACATGGATCATAGAATCACAAAGGTTGGAGAAGACCTCTGAGATCAAGTCCCACCACTCCCATCACCACTAGGTCATATCTGAAAGTGCTGCATCTACTCATTTCCTTCAACACCTGCAGGGATGGTGACTCCACCACCCCCCTTGGCAGCCTGTTGCAATACCTGAAAATGCTTTCAGTAAAGAATTCTTTCCTAATATCCAATCTAAACCTCCCCTGGCACAGCCTGAGGCCATTTCCTCTCATCCTGTTGTCATTTACCTGGGAGAAAAGGCCAGCAGCAGCCTCACTACAACCTCCCTCCAGCAGAATCCAACAGAATCTCCCCCATCCTCGTGCTGCCTTCCAATCCTGACTGATTCCATGGTTCCTTTCAGGAGCAAAGAGGTCTCTCCTCAGCCTCCTCTTCCCCAGGCTAAACAACCTCAGCTCCCTCAGCCTCTCCTCACAAGACCTGCTCTCCAAACCCCTCTATTCTGTCCTAGTGAGGCCACATCTGGAGTAGTGGGTCCAGTTGCTCTCATCCTGTCGTCACTTACCTGGGAGAAAAGGCCAGCAGCAGCCTCACTACACCCTCCCTCCAGCAGAATCCAACAGAATCTCCCCCAACTCCATTTCCCTCGGTGCATCAGGACCAACTCCCACACTCAGCTGAGCTCCTGATGATTTGCACAGAGCCAAAGTAAAACTCCACCTTCTACTTCATGTTACAGGCTGCCACATACAAACATATCTGTGCCCACGGAACTCCTTCCTCAGCAGGATAAACATGGGCAGCTCCATCCACAGAATTATCAGATCATAGAACTGTTTTGGTTGGAAGAGACCTTTCAGATCATCAACTCCAACTATTAAGCCAGCACTGCCAGGTGAGCACTAAACCACGTCCCTCAGCACCACATCTACATGGCTTTGAAACCCTTCCAGGCATGAGGACTCCATCACCTCCCTGGGTAGCCTGTTTCAGTGGCTGATCCGATGCATTTCCCTGGCCTGAATGATCACAGGCTCACAGGATGTTAGGGGTTGGAAGAGACCCAAGGAGATCATCCAGTCCAACCCTCCTGCCAGAGCAGGACAATCCTATCTAACACAGATCACAGAGGAACACATCCAGACAGGCCTTGAAAGGCTCCAGAGAAGTGCTGCTGTGCCACAGCGTTTGCAGGAGGAGCCACATCACTTAGCTTCTTGGTGCTGCACCAGGTCTGTTGACCAACTGGAATAAGTTGTGCACTGGCAGCTCCTGGGATTAGGCTGAGCACAGAATCAAGCCCACCCAGCAGTAAGCATTGGGTTCTTCCTTCCATCAAAGCCAGAGGCACGTCATGGATACAGGAGAAAGATGGCAACTATGCCCCTAAAGCTCTCCATACCATCCCTCCACAGAGCAGGCACAGGGTCACACAATCACAGGAGGATGCAGGTTGGCAAAGCCCCTCAGGATCAACAAGTCCAACCTAGAACCCTGCTCTACAAACTTCACCTTAAACCATAGCCCTAAGCACCACATCCAAACCACCCTGAAACACAGCCAGGCTGGGTGACTCCACCACCTCCCTGGGCAGCTCATTCCAGTTCCTGACCACTCTCTCCATGAAAAACTTCTCCCTAATGTCCAGTTTAAACCTGCCCAGCCTCAGCTTGAGGCCATTCCCCCTCGTTCTGTCTCCAACTACCTGTGAGCAGAGCTCAGCAGCAGCCTCTCCACAATGTCCCTTCAGGTAGCTGCAGACAGCAATGAGCTCTGCCCTCAGCCTCCTCTGTTTCACACTACCCATCCCCAGCTCCCTCAGTCACTCCTCAGCAGATTTATCCTCCAGGCCCTTCCCCAGCTTTGTTGCCCTCCTCTGGACCCACTGCAGCACCTCCACATCTCTCTTGTACTCTGGTGCCCAAAACTGAACACAATGCATCATTAGAGCAGTGAGGGCTTGAGTAACATTTCACACCTGCAGGGTACCAGAGCAGTGCTGGACACCAATTTGGGTCCATTGCTCTGCCCAGCCTCAGGGATGAGCAGAGGGCAGAGTGAACACCTTGGGGCACAGGAGCTGAATGGTCACACTCCAGATTCACAACCCTCATCACCCTCCAGTACCTCCAGAGCCCCAAGATGCTGTTATGAGCACCTTCACATCTCTCTTGCTTTGTGGTGCCCAAAACTGAACACAGTGCATCCATCCCTGCTCCCAGCAAGTCAAGGCAGAATTGTTCCCAAAGCTGTGCCAGGGACCAGTTGTTCCCACACCCTGCACTACACCATCCCAGCTTCTCATAAGGTATTTCCTGCCTTTACCCACCCATAAGGTGGGATAACAACACCTTTGCATGGGGTGCTCCCAGGAGCAGCTTACAAAGCACTTGAAGACTCTTCCTACAACTGCAGGAGTCTCAACTTCAAACCAAACCAACCTCATTTCTGTCCAGCTACAGGAGCAATTTCCCAACTTCTGCCTTCCCTGGGGTTACTCTCCCTGTCACAAAGACCACATTGGCTACTCACTACAAGGACATCAAGGTGCTGGAGCAAGTCTACAACTACCTGAAGGGAGGCTGTAGCCAGGTGGGGTTGGGCTCTGCTGCCAGGCAACCAGCAACAGAACAAGGGGACAGAGTCTCAAGCTGTGCCAGGGCAGGTCTAGGCTGGATGTTAGGAGGAAGTTGTTGTCAGAGTGATTGGCATTGGAATGGGCTGCCCAGGGAGGTGGTGGAGTTGCTGTCCCTGGAGGTGTTGAATCCAAGCCTGGCTGGGGACTTAGTGCCATGGTCTGGTTGCTTGGGCAGGGCTGGGTGCTAGGTTGGGCTGGCTGAGCTTGGAGCTCTCTTCCAACCTGGCTGATTCTATTATGTCCAGAGAAGGTCAGTGGTAGAGGTCTTGAGCACAAGTCCTGTGAGGAGCTCTTGAGGGAGCTGAGGATGTTTAGCCTGCAGAAAAGGAAGCAGAGGGAGGACTCTCTGCAACTCCCTGAAAGGTGGCTGGAGTAAAGTGGGGTTGGGCTCTACTCCCAGGTAACAAGTGACAAGAGGAGAGGAAATGGCCTCAAGTTGCACCAGGGAAGATTTAGGTTAGACATGAGGAATGATTTCTTCCCTGTAAGGATTGTTAATTCCCAGAACAGACTGCCCAGAGAGGTGGTGGAGCCACTGCCTCTGAAGGTGTTTAAAAGCTGTTTGGATAAGGAGCTCAGGGCCATGGTCTAACAGCTGTGTACAGGCAGATGTTAGGGTATGCTTGGACTTGATGATCTTCAAGTCTTTTCCAACCAGGCAATTCTGTAAGATCACAATCAGTGCCTTGCCTTACTGATGTTACTGGGGGTGGGGGTGGGGGTGGTTGCTTTCTTTTCATCACATTTTTACCCACCTTTCAGAGTACATTGTGTGGTTGGGAATCTGGCCATTCCCTGGGATTTCTGCATTATTTAATCCCCTGTCTTTGTTTAGGGAGGTGAGGAAGAAAGAAAGGAAGAAAGAAAACGGCCAGGGGTGAGGAATGAAGCTTTGCTGCCTTCATGAGACACAACAGATCCCTCACTCATCTCGGGGGTCAGATATCCACGATGGTTTGATCAGATGTCAAGTTGCATTTATACTCTGGCCTCTGCTAAGGCTTGAATTACATTTCACATTTGACTCACTCCTGGGGTCAAATGTCCCTCCTGTGTGATGGAACAAGAGGAATTCTTTTCCCCAAGGAGGCTGTGCTGGCTGTGAGTCTGGATCTGTCAGCACTTCCATTGTGGTTTAGGCTCCTGTACTTCTGCATGTCCTTCTGGGCTGAAACCAAGCCCTTCTGGGCTGAAACCAAGCCCTTCTGGGTTGGAACCAAACCTTCTGGGCTGAAACCAAGCCCTTCTGGGTTGGAACCAAACCTTCTGGGCTGAAACCAAGCCCTTCTGGGTTGGAACCAAGCGTTTCTGGGCTGAAACCAAGCCCTTCTGGGTTGGAACCAAACCTTCTGGGCTGAAACCAAGCCCTTCTGGGTTGGAACCAAGCCCTTCTGGGCTGAAACCAAGCCTTTCTGGGTTGGAGCCAAACCTTCTGGGCTGAAACCAAGCCTTTCTGGGTTGGAACCAAACCTTCTGGGCTGAAACCAAGCCCTTCTGGGTTGGAACCAAGCCCTTCTGGGCTGAAACCAAGCCCTTCTGGGTTGGAACCAAACCTTCTGGGCTGAAACCAAGCCCTTCTGGGTTGGAACCAAGCCCTTCTGGGCTGAAACCAAGCCCTTCTGGGTTGGAACCAAACCTTCTGGGCTGAAACCAAGCCCTTCTGGGTTGGAACCAAGCGTTTCTGGGCTGAAACCAAGCCCTTCTGGGTTGGAACCAAACCTTCTGGGCTGAAACCAAGCCTTTCTGGGCTGATGACAAGAAGGAAGGCAGCACATAAAGAGAGCCCATGGAGGGAGGTGAGGGAAGGAGCAGATCAGCTGCTGTCAGACATTCTGGGTGGGGTTCTCTTTGGGTTTTTGGAGGGAAGGATTGGGATGGGGTTTCTGCAGGTTAGCAGCTCTGTAGGGTAGGGAACAATGAGAAAGAGGAAAGCAGAGCCCAGTCCTGGCTCTACCATGCTCTTGCATGCCAAATGTTAGCTATTTCTGGGGAGGAGTTGGAGACATTTGAAGAGTGTGGCCAGCAGGAACAGCAATTGTCTCCCTGTACTCAGCACTGGTGAGGCCACATCTTGAGTACTGGGTTCAGTTTTGGGCCCTCACTACAAGAAGAACATTGAGGTTCTGCAGATGGTCCAGAGAAGGGCAACAAAGCTGGGGAAGGGTATGGAAAAGGGGTCTGGTGAGGAGCTGCTGAGGGAACTGGGGACAAGGAGGCTGAGAGAGACCTTCTTGCTCTCTACAACTCCCTGAAAGAGGTTACAGCCAGACCAGGGTTAATCTCTTCTCCCAGGTAACAAGAGGTAGAACAAGAGGAAACAGCCTCAAGCTGAGCAAGGGGAGGTTTAGGTGTGATGTTAGAAGAAACTCACTGAAAGGCTTCTCCAACACTGGCAGAGGCTTGCCCAGGGAGGTAACTGAATCCTCATCCCTGGAGGTGTTTAGAAGAGGCAGAGGAGTGGTGCTGAGGGCCATGGTTTAGCACCAGCCTTGTGCAGAGTTAGAGACTGGTTGGATTTGATAACCTTAAAGGGCTTCTCCATCTGAAATGATCCTATGATTCTGTGGGGTACTGCACAAGCTCCTTAGGATCTCAAACCATACAAGGAGCTGAGATAAGCTGAGGCCAAGGTGCTGCAGGATCATGATGCTGCCCAGGGACTGCTCAGCATGGGAGGTGCCTGAACTGCTCCATCTCTGTAGCTCAAGCTGTCAAATGAGAAGAATCTTAATCTGTGTGATGGGAAAGGAAGACCTCAGAGCTTAAGGCATTGGTGGATCTCTGAGCAGAAAGTGTGAAGCATTGCACTGACATGCAGAAGCCACTTAAAACCTTCTGGTTTAGACCAGGGCAGGGGCAGAGGTGATAAAGAGAACTTTGCTTTTCACCTATCTCCTTCTGGGTAGTTTGAAAGAAAAAGGACAGGGCAGTGCAGAATTTCCTGTAACTTACTGATCTTCTTCTGGCTGGGGACCTCTAAACATTTTCCAGCTGAAATGAGGCCACACACACAAATGGGTCTCTTGCACACCCAGCCCATAGTACAAAACTGGCCTGAACAAGCAAGTGAGCCCTCAAACAGGAGGTATGAAGCTCAGGTTTCCCATCACTGATCATAGAATGGTTTGAGTTGGAGAGGACCTTAAAGATCATCCAGTTCCAACACCCCTGCCATGGGCAGGGACACCTCCTGCTAGCCCAGGTTGTTCAAGGCCTTGTCCGGTTCTGGGCTTCTCAATTCAACAGAGAAGTTGAGGTGCTGGAAGGTGTCTGGAGAAGGGCAGCAAGGCTGGGGAGGGGCCTGGAGCACAGCCCTGTGAGGAGAGGCTGAGGGAGCTGGGGGTGTGCAGCCTGCAGAAGAGGAGGCTCAGGGCAGACCTCATTGCTGTCTGCAGCTGCCTGAAGGGAGGCTGTAGCCAGCTGGGGTTGGGCTCTGCTGCCAGGCAGCCAGGGACAGAAGAAGGGGACACAGCCTCAAGCTGTGCCAGGGCAGGTCCAGGCTGGATGTTAGGAGGAAGTTGTTGGCAGAGAGAGTGATTGGCATTGGAATGGGCTGCCCAGGGAGGTGGTGGAGTGGCCGTGCCTGGAGGTGTTGAAGCCAAGCCTGGCTGGGGCACTTAGTGCCATGGTCTGGTTGACTGGCCAGGGCTGGGTGCTAGGTTGTGCTGGCTGAGCTTGGAGCTCTCTTCCAAACTGCTTGATTCTATGAAATCAACACTGTGAAACAGGAGGCATCCCCAACCCCTTTGGCCAACCAGTTCCAGTGTCTCACCACCCTCACTGCAGAGAATTTCCTTCCAACACCAAGCCTATGCCCCAGCCCCTGCACCAGAGCTGCACTCAACATCCCACTCTGTCTGCTGCCAAGAGCTGTAGGTGCTGAACGGTGCCCAGTACAACCAGTTTAAGATAAAACCAGGGAACCCCCCAACCCAGCAGGCCCATCCACTGCAGTGTGGTGGTTGCAGTGTGCCAAAGGCTGAGCTCTACCCCACACATGCTGCGCAGGCATCTCCTGGTTGGTGATTTAGCAGCCTCTCAAGGGAGGGTTGTAAAGCCACACTCCTGCTGCTCAATGGATTTGTTCAGGTCACAAGAGGTTTGGCAAACAAGGAAGAACATCTGGAACTCCCTTTTAAACACAGGAGTCATCAGTAATAAAGCCATGACTGGTGCTGTAAAAGTGCTCTCTGATAACCAAGGGCTGATGTGCAGGTTATCAAAGGCAAACGATGACTCCAAAGCTCTGGGGGGAGTGGGGATGGACATGGAAAATAGATAGGGAAGTTTGTCCTGTCCTGCCTCTCCAGTTCACCTCCTTGTGTTTGGGACAGTCAGGGAAGTGCTGGGAGTGGGACCAAGGGGTGCAAGGGCACAGAGTGGCACATGGGGTTCTTCTGGGGTGGCCTGGGATGCTTCAGTGACTACCTCATAACCTTACCTGAGGCAGATCAGGGAGAAAGAGAAAAGTGAAGGAAGAAGGTTGCTTCCCTGCTCCCCTCCTGCCACCCCAGGTAAGGTTATGAGAGAGTCACTGCAACCTTTATTTTCATTTGGAAGTCAGCCCTCTTCCTCCTCCTCCTCCTCCTCAACCATGGTGCAGCAAACCATTCACAGAATCATGGAATCATTAAGGCTGGAAAAGACCTTTAGGCTTATCCAGTCCAACCATAACTCAACTACCATGGACACTAAACTGTATCCTGAAGCACCACATCCGCAGATTCTTGAACACCTCCAGGGATGGGGATTCCACCACCTGTCTGGGCAGCCTGTTCCAATGCCTGACCACTCTTGCAGCAAAGAAATGGTTACTGTTATCTGACCTAAACCTGCCCTCGGTGCAGCATCACTTCTGATGTCCAACAAGCTGCCCACCTAGACATGACAGGGGCTGTGAGAGATGTCTGATGATAGAGAGGAGGAAATACAAGTGGTTCACATTGGCCATGGCTCAGTTCAGTCCAATCCTGCAGGCACATGATGGCCACTGAACCCAGTAATCATAGAATCAAGCAGGTTGGAAGAGAGCTCCAAGCTCATCCAGCCCAACCTAGCACTCAGCCCTGCCCAATCAACCAGACCTTGGCACTAAGTGCCCCAACCAGGCTTGGCTTCAACACCTCCAGGCACAGCCACTCCACCACCTCCCTGGGCAGCCCATTCCAATGCCAATCAGTCTCTCTGACAACAACNTTGCTGCCCTTCTCCAAACACCTTTCAGCACCTCAACATCTCTCTTGAATTCAGGAGCCCACAACTGGACACAGCACTCAAGGGGTGGCCTGAGCAGTGCTGAGCACAGGGGCAGAAGAACCTCCCTTGTCCTGCTGCCCACACTGCTCCTGAGCCAGCCCAGGATGCCATTGGCTCTGCTGCCCACCTGGGACAAGGAACAATGGATATAAGCTAGAACACAGGAATTTCCACTTCAACACGAGGACAAACTCTTTTACTGTAAGGGTGCTGGAGCCCTGGAGCAGGCTGCCCAGAGAGGTTCTGAAGTCTCCTTCTCTGGAGACTTTCAAAGCCAACCTGGATGTGTTCCTGTGTGGCCTGCCCTGGGTGATCCTGCTTTGGCAGTGGGTTTGTACTCGATGATCTCTGGAGGTCCCTTCCAAACCGTAACCTCCTGTGATTCTGTGAATGTGACTGCCTGCTGAGCTGGCATTTGCAGCCCTTCCTGAGCAGGCTGTGGAAGAGTTTCCCATTGGGAGATTGTACAACTGCCCCTCTGTTAGCAGCCATCACTTGCTTGTAGGCTCTGCACTGCCCTGTTGAGAGGGAGAAGGGGGACAGGGCTGACCCTCAGCCAGGAGAGCTTGTGGTCACCCAGTTCCTCTGTGTTTACTCAGCCTCTGGCAATTCCTGGCTCTAATGATCTGCCACAAGCTGTTGCTGATTGACTACATATTCGTTTCTGCTGAATCACTCAATAGCACAAAGCTCCTGGTTCCTTCCCCACCCTCTGGAAATGCAGCTCTGAACAACAGCCTTCTCATATCTCAGAGGCTTTCCATGCTGTCACAGCATCATAGAATCACAGAACGCATTGGGTTGGGTGAGACCCTCTTAGGTCATCTTGTCCAGCACCCCTGCAGTGAGCAGGACACCTCCAGCTAGGTCAGGCTGCTCAGGGGCCAACCAATTTTGATCTTGAATGTTTCCAGGGATGGGGCTTCAACCACGTCCCTGGGCAACCTGTTCCAGTATTTCACCACCCTCACTGTGCAGAACTTCCTCCTGATGTCCCCTGCTCCAGTTTCAAACCATTGCACCTCCTCCTATCACTCCAAGTCCTTTTAAACAGTCCTTCCTCAACCTTCCTATAGGCCCCCTTCAGATATTGAAATGCAGCTCTAATACCTGCCCAAAGCCTTCTCTTCTCCAGGCTGAACAGCCCCAACTCTTCCAGCCTGTGTTTGCAGGAGAGGTGCTCCAACCATCTGATCATCTTTGTGGCCCTGCTCTGGACCTGCTCCATAAGTTCCACGTCCTTCCTGTGTTGAGGACCACAGAGCTGGATACAGTACTCCAGGTGAGGTCTCACCAGAGCAGAGCAGAGGGGCAGAATGACCTCTGTTGAGCTGCTTTGGATGCAGCCTAGGATAGGATTGGCCATCTGGGTTGCAAGTGCCCATTGGTGGCTCATGTCCAGCTTCTCATCTATCAGTACCCCCTGCTCTCAAAAGCCAGAGCAGAAACAGCACTCCTGAACAAGGAGCCACCACACCACCACCTTCTAAGGCAGCAAACAAGAGGTTTCCATCCTCTTTTCAGTTTAATATGCATAATTTGAATTGCTGCTGGTATCTGAGTTGGATACACCATGGATGGTCACTGGGCTGCAGTAAGTCCCAAACCTTGCAGCATCAGCACACCATAACCTCACCCCAAGCCACACACACCACATTGCAGAGCTACAGAGAGCTGGCAGCATCTTGGGCATTTAAAGCTTTGCAACTCCTCACCTTCACACAACATAACCCTGCAAAGCCCACGATGCTCATGTCTGTGGTCAACAGAGCCCACACTGCAACTGCCCAACACAGTCCAGAAGTGGCTGTTTGAAGACATCAGCAGTGAACTTGGACTGGCAACTACTGGCAGCTGCTTTTGGCAGCTACATCTGGGGAAATGCTTGGAAGAAAAGCTACATCTGGGGAGATGCTTCCCCCCAAGGGTGCAGCATCATGCACCTCCAAGATGCAGCAGGTCCCCAGCCAGGCCACTGTAAGGGTTACAGATAGGACCATTTCTCATCTCCTGGTCAGGAGGACAACTAAGCACATGCTTAAGTCCTCACCTCCTAGCAGGACCTGAGCATGGGCTTAACTTTATGCATGTTTGGGGCTCCACTTCTGGTTCAAGAGTATCTGAGCCCTGACATGTTTGGTTCATGTATATCTGAGCCAAGAGAGGACCCTGAAGTCTCAGGCACCTGTCAGATGTGAGCACTTCTATTCTGGTCCTCCACATGTGGGTTTGCAGCTCCAAAACAGGAAACCTTTTTCTCCCCAAGCCAGCTAACTGTTAGTCTGTTCAGCTACAGGAAACACTCTACATGAGGGAAGGAGGCACTTGAACTACACACAATACTTGGAAACCTCACCACATCCAAAAACACCAACTGCATCTTCATTTTGAGTGAAGGATGCTGTGGCAAAGCCTCTCAGCCTTGTTGGAGAGCTGTGGCTAAGCCAGGCTCTGCTGATACACAGAAGCACAGAAACATTCAGGTTGGCAAAGCCCCCTCAGGATCACCAAGTCCAACCCACATCCCTACTCTACAAGGTGTACCCTAAACCATATCCCCAAGCACCACACCCAAATGACTTCTAGACACATCCAAGGTTGGTGACTCCACCACCTCCCTGGACAGCTCATTCCAATGCCTGACCACTCTTGCTGGGAAAAAATGTTTCCTAATGTCCGCTCTGAGTCTACCCAGTGGCAGCTTGAGGCCATTCCCTCTTATTCTATCACTAATTACCTGTGAGAAGAGACCAGCAGCAGCCTCTCCACAACCTCCTTTCAGGTAGTTGTAGACAGTGATGATGTCTCCCCTCAGCCTCCTCTTCTCCAAACTAAGCAGCCTCAGCTCCTTCAGTCACTCTTCTTCAGATTTATTCTCCAGTCCTTCCCAGCTTCCTTGCCCTCCTCTGCACTAGCTTCAGCAACTCCACACCCCTCTTATATTGAGGTGCCCCAAACTGAACACAATACTCAAGCTCTGGCCTCAGCAGAGCTGAGTACAAGCAGACAATCACTGCTCTGCTCCTGTGCATCCCTCTCCCTGTACCAAGCGGATCTGCTGCTGCTCCTCAGCAGCAGCCAAGCTAACAGCTCTGACCTCTTCCATTCACTCTCTTGATGTCCCAAGAGTGTAGATTCATGGAGCCCTCCTAGAAGTTGTGGTTGGAGATAACCAAAGTGCCCTAGAAGACCTCATCACTCTGCCCATCCAAGCAGATCAACACTTACCTGGTTAGCCGATAGGAAGTCCTGGGCGTTGTCGTTCATTCCCATGTACATGTTCTCCCCATCAAACTGGAAAGGCAAAAGACACAGAGTTAGTGAGATGCCCTCTGCACACCAGGGTCATGTACATCTCAAAGGCTTCCCTGGCTCTCCATGTGAAGAGTCACAACTCACAGAATTTCAGAAACAGAAATATTCCAGTTAGAAAAGACCCTCAGGACTGTCAAGTCCAAGCATTATCCCAGCTCTACAGAGTTCACCCTTAAACCATATCCCCAGGCACCACATCCAAATGACTTCTAAACACATTCAGGGTTGGTGGCTCTACCACCTCCCTGGGTAGCCCATTCCAATGCCTGACCACTCTCAGGACACACCTTGAGTGCTGTGTCCAGTTCTGGACTCCTCCATTCAAGAGAGATGTTGAGGTGCTGGAAGGTGTTTGGAGAAGGGCAGCAAGGCTGGGGAGGGGCCTGGAGCACAGCCCTGTGAGGAGAGGCTGAGGGAGCTGGGGGTGTGCAGCCTGCAGCAGAGGAGGCTCAGGGCAGAGCTCATTGCTGTCTGCAGCTCCCTGCAGGGAGGCTGTAGCCAGGTGGGGTTGGGCTCTGCTGCCAGGCAGCCAGCAACAGAACAAGGGGACACAGCCTGAAGCTGTGCCAGGGCAGGTCTAGGCTGGATGTGAGGAGGAAGTTGTTGGCAGAGAGAGTGGTTGGCATTGGAATGGGCTGCCCAGGGAGGTGGTGGAGTGGCTGTGGCTGGAGGGGTTGAAGCCAAGCCTGGCTGGGGCACTTAGTGCCATGGTCTGGTCGCTTGGGCAGGGCTGGATGCTAGGTTGGGCTGGCTGAGCTTGGAGCTCTCTTCCAACCTGCTTGATTCTATGATTCCATGATTCTTGCTAGGCAAATATGTTTCCTAATGTCCAGTCTAAACCCTCCTAGTTGCAGCTTGAGGCCATTCCCCCTTGTTCTATCACCAATTCCATCTGAGAAGAGACCAGTGCCAACCTCTCCACAACCTCCTTTTGGGTAGCTGTAATTCCCAGGAGAAAACCCTGAGCTGCTCCTTCAAACAGGTCCATTGTGGTGCCATGGGAGCACAGTCATGGCATCTTCCCAGTAAAGCCAGGATTGAATCAGTCAAACTCAAACAGCTAGGTCCAATCTATGCCAAACCACAGCTGCACCCAGCAGCAAACATCACCCAAATGAAGTTCTTTGCCAAAGTTCCTGCTAGACCATCAATCAGCTTTAAAAAGCCCACTTCCATTGATGGAAGTTTCCAAGCCAGGCAGGTCCTCTTCAGTCCTCTTCCAGACACCTGTGTGGTCCTTAAGCACCAGAGCAAAGCTACAGCAGCACTGCAGAAGGCCCACACAGGAGGGTTTATCTGTGCAGAGCCTGGTTCCCCACTCTGATGCTTTGCTGCTGTTTGCAAACTCTGGCTGTAGAAGACACATCTCCCCCATCTCCTTTCCCCCGTTTGTTCTGCCAGGGTTCTGCCCTCCCAGCCAGACAAGAAGCAGGGCAGCCTGAGCACAGTGCACCCTCCTGCAAACACCCCTGCCCCCTTACCCTGCTCCAAGCTGCTAATCCACTTCTCAGGCTACAGAAGCCTCTACAGAGAACTGCAATCCTCTTCTCCTTAATTAGGAGCCTTTCGCTTGCTCTGCTTCCAAGCAGAGGCAGAAAGCCCTCCGAGGTTGTCTCTGGCTGGAAGTGTGGCTGGGGCAGCCCTCCAGGCTAAGTTCACAAATTAATTATGGCAATAAATGGGCTCTGCCACCAACCACTCCTGAGACAAGGATGAAGGTAGCAGCTGTGACTGACATCACACACTTAGCTAGGGGAAGAGCCAGCCCTCTTGCCCTTACAAGCAGATGATGAATTGGAGATCGTTCACCCCTTGCACACCCTCTTGCTCGCTGGTACCAAGCTGATACCAGCAATGGGACATATTAAGAATGATAAAAAGAAGAAACCAAATAAAAGCAGATGAAGATTTGTTTCAGTGTAGGCTATTAATTACACTGCCATGGCTCTGAGTGCTGTAGGATCAGCCATTAAAGTCAGCAGAGTTAGCAAAGGCAAAAGGGGGTGACAGGGCTCTGCTCGGAGTCAGACACCCTCTAATTGCCAAACTGTCCTTCAGGAGAGCAGAGCAAACCAATTAAATGCAGCAAAATTAGAGCAGGTATTGTGACACTCATTAACTAACTCCAACAGCAGCTGCAGCGGGATGGGAGGGGATCCCTGAACAATGCAGGGCTGTGTTAAACCCACCAGAGAGACAGGAGCTGTGGAGCGAGTCCCATGAGCTTGCTAGGACAGGCAACTGTCCCAAAAGCCATCTGAGT
The DNA here is from genome assembly GCA_013400475.1 of Tricholaema leucomelas. Taxonomy (NCBI): domain Eukaryota; kingdom Metazoa; phylum Chordata; class Aves; order Piciformes; family Lybiidae; genus Tricholaema lacrymosa; species Tricholaema leucomelas. The sequence continues at coordinate 82,781 of WAAF01016656.1, read as the reverse complement.
GCTGTCCATGTTGAAATGAATTTCTCTCCACCTATAAAATCATCTCTGGCAGAACCAGCTCCTGCTAACATGGTTCCAGATGGAGCTGCCAGGCTTCCAGGCATAAGCTGTACAGCCTAAGAGTCCTCTGCCAACTCAGCCAAACCAGTGGAGAACTGGCAGAATCACAGAATCAGCCAGGTTGGAAGAGACCTCCAAGCTCATCCAGTCCAACCTAGCACCCAGCCCTGCCCAATCACCCAGACCACGACACTAAGTGCCTCATCTAGGTTTTGCTTCAACACCTCCAGGCACAGCCACTCCACCACCTCCCTGGGCAGCCCATTCCAATGCCAATCACTCTCTCTGCCAACAACTTCCTCCTAACATCCAGCCTAGACCTCCTCTGGCACAACTTGAGGCTGTGTCCCCTTGTTCTGTTGCTGGCTGCCTGGCAGCAGAGCCCAACCCCACCTGGCTACAGCCTCCCTGCAGGGAGCTGCAGACAGCAATGAGCTCTGCCCTGAGCCTCCTCTTCTGCAGGCTGCACACCCCCAGCTCCCTCAGCCTCTCCTCACAGGGCTGTGCTCCAGGCCCCTCCCCAGCCTTGCTGCCCTTCTCTCAACACCTTCCAGCACCTCAACATCTCTCTTGAATTGAGGAGCCCAGAACTGGACACAGCACTCAAGGTGTGGCCTGAGCAGTGCTGAGCACAGGGGCAGAAGAACCTCCCTTGTCCTGCTGCCCACACTGCTCCTGAGCCAGCCCAGGATGCCATTGGCTCTGCTGCCCACCTGGGCACTGCTGCCTCCTCTTCAGCTCCTCTCTCCCAGCACCCCCAGCTCCCTCTCTGCCTGGCTGCTCTCAGCCACTCTGTCCCCAGCCTGTAGTGCTGCTTGGGGTTGTTATGCCCAAGAAGAGATGGCACAGTTCATAGAATCATAGAATGGTTTGGGTTGGAAGGGACCTTAAAGATCTTCTAGTTCCAACTCCCTTGTCATGGGCTGGGACACCTTCCACTAGTCTAAGTTGCTCAAGGCCTCATCCAACCTGGCTTTGCACACCCCCAAGGAGAGAACATCCACAACCTCCCTGAGCAACCTGTGCCAGTGTCTCAGCACCCTCACTGGACAGAATTTCTTCCTAATCCCCAGTTTGACCCTCTCCTCTCCCAGCCCAAAGCCATTGCTCCTTGTCCTATCACTACAAGCCCTTGTAAAATGTCCCTGCCCAATTTTCTCGTGGTCCCCTTCAGGTACTGGATGTTTGAGGGAGATGTTCAGCCCTGCAACAGCAGGACCCAAGCTCTGTGAGAGGGGCTGGTCTCTGACATGGCATGGGCAGCAGCATGGGTTTGGGAAGTCCATCTTTTTGGAACAGGTGAAAGTATGGCTCTGAAATCCCAACCTAAAGCTCTTCCTTGGGATTCCTCCAGTAAAAATCCCATCAGGTGCCTCCTGGAGCCTGAGCAGACCCACCAAGAGTCATCCACCGTGGGGATGTTGGGCTCTTTCTGGTGGCATGATCTGCAGTGCCAGAACTTGGTGTCAGGTCACCTGCACAGACATGCACCTTGAGACTGCACACAGGGATGCTTCAGGTGAGCTGTACAAGAGCTTTGCAGCAAGCAGCCCCAGAAAGAGATGTAATTCCAGTGAGGAGATAGTTCTCTCTATCCCTGGAACTAGTCATGGAATCATAGAAGAGTTTTGTTTCAAAAGACCTTTGAGTCCAATGATTAATGCAGCAGTGCCAGGTCACCACTAAACTGTGTCTCTATGGGCCACATGTACACGGCTTTTAAACTCCTCCAGAGATGAGGACTTCACCCTTGCCCTGAGCAGCCTGTTCCAGGGCTTGTCAATCCTTCTGGGGAAGAAATTGGTCCCCATGTCCCACCAGGAAGTTGTATTACAGAAATATATACTTCCACATCAGAGATTTAACCCAGAGATGGTGCACAGCCACCCATCCATTCCTCCTGCCCATTCATCCTTCCATCCATCCATCCATCCATTCCTCCCTCCCATCCATCCACCCATACACCCATTTCTCTCCCTCTTCCTCCCATCCATCCATCTATCTCTCCATCCATCCATCCATCCATCCATCCCACTCATCCATCCTTCTCTCTCATCCATCCATCTCTCCCTCCCCATCACTTCCATCCATCCATCCGTTACACTCATCCATCCATCCCTCCCACCCATCCATCCATTCATCCACCCCACCCTCCCATTAATCCATCCATCCCTCTCTCTCTTCCATCCATCCATGTCTCCATCCATCCCTCCCTCCCATCTATCCACCTCTCCCTCCCCATCACTTCCATCCATCTCTCTTTTTCCTCTCATCCATCCATCATCCATCCAGCACTCCCATTCATCCATCCATCCATCCATCCATCCCTCTCTCCCATCCATCCATCAATCCCTCCCATTAATCCATTCATTCCCTTCCTCCCATCCCTCCATCCATCCCTCCCTCTCTTCCTTCCTTCCATCCCTCCACGCCTCCATCCATCCCCCTCCTTACAAGCACACTCCTCACTGTCTCCTCCTCCAGCAGAATACTTTGCAGCTCTGCACTCAGACCACTTTAAAATCAGCTCTTCCCCAGAAAACAAGAAGAGCCAACTGGAAATCTACTTTCAGAACACAACAAGGACCTGTCCCCAGGGAGGGCCAGGCCAGGCCAAGCCAAGCACTCTGCTTTCTCTCTATCAACTCCCTTTGTCAGAATGAGGTTTTTTAAATGGCTTTCTACTATTCCCCCACCCCTGCTCCACATTTCCTCCTGCCCCTGATGCCTTCATAATAACTGTAATGAATCCTGCCTTCAAACTCACCCTGCCTCTGATTGCCAGGCTGAGCAGTGAGCCTGAAAATCAAGACTGGAAATGCAATGGAAACTTTGGAACTTCCCCACTGCTGATTGGACTCTTTCTCCTCTTCTCCTCCAGGCTATGAGGGTACAAACAAATTGATTAGAAATTCTCCCATCAGGATATTTCTTCAATTAGATGTTTGCCACTTAGACAGCAGCCAGGTAGAGCAGCTCAGTGACATCCTCTCCCCCTTCTCATTGTTTTTCTGCTACAGAATGCACTTCAAAACAATCAGCCTCACCACTCCTGGTACATTTATGACAGAAACAACCATTTTAGTATTTCCCTCTGGCTACAAACGTTTCTAACTCCCAGGCAGTTCCAGACCTGGGTGCATCCATTCATTGCTCTCTGTGTTACAATCATAGAAACACTGTGATTGGAAAAAGATCTTAGAGTCAGGGTTAGAAGGAACCACAAGGATCAGCCAGTCCCAACCCCTCAATCCCTAGGCACACTCTATCCTAGATCAGGCTGGCAACCCCTCAACCCCTAGCAACACTCTATCCTAGATCAGGCTGGCAACCCCTAGCAACACTCTATCCTAGATCAGGCTGTCAACCCCTCAACCCCTAGCAACACTCTATCCTAGATCAGGCTGGCAAACCCTCAACCCCTAGCAACACTCTATCCTAGATCAGGCTGGCAAACCCTCAACCCCTAGCAACACTCTATCCTAGATCAGGCTGGCCAGAGTCCCATGCAGCCTTGAATATCATCAAGTCCAACCATTAACTAACTCCCCCAAGTCTTATTCTAAACCATGTTCTCAACCATATGTTGCTCTGACACTCACTTTCAAGGCCTGAAGGACAGTGTCTGACCTCAATCAACAAGACCCTGGAGGTGCATGGAGTAAATGCAATTCAAACAAAGCTCACAGCCTCAAGTTATGCCAGGGCAGGTCTAGGCTGGATGTTAGGAGGAAGTTGTTGACAGAGAGAGTGATTGGCATTGGAATGGGCTGCCCAGGGAGGTGGTGGAGTTGCTGTGCCTGGAGGTGTTGAAGCCAAGCCTGGCTGGGGCACTTAGTGCCATGGTCTGGTTGACTGGATAGGGCTGGGTGCTAGGTTGGGCTGGCTGAGCTTGGAGCTCTCTTCCAACCTGCTTGATTCTTTGATTGGCCAGGGCTGGGTGCTAGGTTGGACTGGATGAGCTTGCAGGTCTCTTCCAACCTGTTTGATTCTATGATTCATGTCTACAAAGTCTGAGTGTTTCAGAAGGTGAATTTCCCAGGCTGCTCTTGCTGGGACAGGTGAAATACCTAAGTGGCAATGTCTTCATTTCTCTTACAGTTAAGAGCTGCAGGTGGATTGTGAGCACTTGTTGAATTGCTGCATCCTGGGAGTGAGGGAGTCAGCAGAAATGCTTGTTGGGCTGTTATGGTCTGTGCAAGTGATGAACCAACTGCTGTTGAACTGTGCAGCCTAGGGTGAGTAGGATATGACCATGAGCCAGCAGTTCCCCCCAAACTGAGCAAACCTGTATTGAGAGAGGTCAAGGACAGGTCAAGGGAGACTCTCCACCTTTACTCTGTCTTAGTGAGGTCACAGTATTATGCTTAGTTCTGGCTGACCCAGTTCAAGAGAGGCAGTGTACTGCTGGAGACAGTCCAGTGAAGGCTCCAAAGATGCTGAGGGGCCTGGAGCAGCTCTGTGAGGAGCAAAGGCTGAGAGCCTGCAGAATAGCAGCCTGAGAGAGGATCTGAGCAACGCCCTAAAGGGTGAAGGCAAAAGGATGGGGCCAGACTCTTGTCAGTGCTGCCCATTGTGTGCTAGTTTGAGCCTAGCTGGAATATTTTAGTGAGAAGAATTAGATGATAGGCTGTGAAAAGGAACCAGTGGTGATGGCTGCTGCACTCATAGGCTTGCTGAGATGTATAAGAACAAGAACACAAACATAGATAACACAGAGTTGCTCCTGGGCTCTGGGGCTGCATGAACTTCTCTAACCTAACTTGCTGCCTGACTAATCCGTCTGCTTCCTAACCCCCCATGCCAACCCTCCAAACTCACCTTGAACATAAGGCAAAGTCTGGGGTAAGGTAGAGGGGTGGGAAAAAGGTGGAAGGGTGGTTGGGAGCCCCTCCTGGGGACTCTGGTTTCTGGGAGGGCTGCTGTGTTTCTGTATTACTTTTTAACTGGTCTATCTCTGCCTAGAGCTGTATGGGTTGTAACTATCTGCTTGTGTGCTGTGCTCAGCTGTGAGTATAAAGCTTCCTTCTTTAATTTCCAGCTCAGCTGAATCCAGTCTGGGTGATTTTCTTAAGTGGGGGAAGGGGGAACACCCAAACCATCACACAGTGACAGAACAAGGGGCACAAAACCAGAGCCCAGGAGGTTCCATCTGAACTAGAAGAGAAACTTGTTTGGTGTGAGGGTGCTGGAGCCCTGGAGCAGGCTGTCCAGGGAGATCATGGAATCTCCTTCTCTGGAGAGATTCCAAACCCACCTGGACATTGTGCTCCTGGGCAAGCTGCTGTGGGTCCCCCTGCTTTAGAGCAGGGAGAGTTTGGACTGGATGATCTGCAAAGGTCCCTTCCAAAGCCACCATGCTGGGGTTCAGTGATTCTATGTGCAGCATGTGTGGAGTGGCAGGTGTCACTTTGAAGTCCTAATCTGAAAGGAACACATTCTGCTGTCATTGTCTTTTGTAATCAGTTAATATTTGCTATGTGGGGCTAATAGAAGCTGCCTATTAAACAAATCAGTGGCTAATTCTCACCCTCTCCTGCATGGGATGAGTAGGAAGCTAAGGCATATTAAAATCACTCTCAGCTTGTGCTGCTTCACATCCCCAGCATAGTGCTTGCTTGAAAGCCTGGGAAAGGCAAACCCTGTGTGGCCGAGCTGGGAGAAGCAAGAGGTTGGCATTAACTGCTTTGCCTTCCTCTGAGATGTGTGGACCCATTCACACCTACTTGGCACTGGCTCGTATTAGTGAAGCTGTCTACAAGCACAGCTAAACTCAAGGCCATGGACTTCAAAAAGGCACAATTTCACCCAAGCAGGTTGGAAAAGACCTCTGACATCAGCCAGTCCAACCTAGCACCTAACACCTGCTAATTAACTAACCCATGGCACTAAGTGCCTCATGCAGCCTCCTCTTAAACACCTCCAGGGATGGGCACTCCACCACCTCCCTGGGCAGCCCATTCCAATGCCAATCACTCTCTCTGACAACAACTTCCTCCTAACATCCAGCCTAGACCTGCCCTGGCACAGCTTCAGGCTGTGTCCCCTTCTTCTGTTGCTGCTTGCCTGGCAGCAGAGCCCAACCCCACCTGGCTACAGCCTCCCTGCAGGGAGCTGCAGACAGCAATGAGCTCTGCCCTGAGCCTCCTCTTCTCCACCCTGCACACCCCCAGCTCCCTCAGCCTCTCCTCACAGGGCTGTGCTCCAGGCCCCTCCCCAGCCTTGCTGCCCTTCTCTGGACACATCCAAGCACCCAGCTTGAGGGCCCCAGTGCCTTTACAAAGCACTTTCTCCCCTCCTTGCTTTTTTTTAGCCTCACATTGATTTTGTTATTTTTGTGCAACCCAACAGGATTTTCAAAAGCAGTAAACTTGCCCAGAGGTCACACAGGTCCCATGTCGCTGAGATGAAAACAAGTCAGAGGAAGAAATGCGTTCTCCAAGCTGGGAAAGACCCCAGAGCACAGCAGCTGTGTGATCTCCAGCTCAGTGCAAACATGGAGAACAAATGTTTGCTAACTGGGAAGGACCCAGTGGAAAGAAACACAACCTCCTGCCAAGATTCAGAGAAGGTGTTACTTCCTCATGGATGGCACTGCCAGCTGGTTGGGTTTTATGATGAATCTCATCACATCCTTTTCTTTCCTGAAAGTCAGGAGCTGAGGGGAGAACTCCAGCTCTGGAAAAAAAAAAATCTCTTGGCAGCACTTGGCCCAGGAATGGCTTCAATGACACCTGCAAGGGGTCAAAAATCCTCCATGCTTACTTGTTTTCTTTTAATTGAAGTGGGAAAGAGAAGATTGAGAAGAGATCTTATTAGTGTTTATCAGTATCTGAAGGATAGGTGTCAAGAAGAAGGGGCCAGGCTCTTCTCAGTGGCGTCCTGGACAAGGGGCAATGGACATAAATGGGTTTAAACTGGAGGAAGGGAGATTTAGACTGGATGTTAGGAGGAAGTTCTTTACAGTGAGGGTGGTGAGACACTGGCACAGGTTGTCCAGGGAGGTTGTGGATGCTTCCTCCCTGGAGGCGTTTAAGGCCAGGCTGGATGAGGCCTTGAGGAACCTGCTCTAGTGGGAGGTGTCCCTGCCTATGGCAGGGGGTTGGAGCTGGATGATCCTTGAGGTCCCTTCCAACCTAAACCATTCTATGATTCTATATAAACTGGAACTCAGGTTGGACTGGATGATCTTGGAGGTCTCTTCCAACCTGGTTGATTCTACGAGGAGAAACTTCTTCCTAGTAAGGGTGGTGGAATGGTGGAGCAGGCTGCCAAGAAGTTGTGGAGCCTCCTTCTCTGGAGACTTACAAGCCCCATCTGAGTGCTTTCCTGTGTGAGCTGCCCCAGGTGATCTTGCCTTGGCAGGAGGATTTGGCTCTATGATCCATGGAAGTCTCTTACAACTCCTACCACTGTATGACTCTATGATTTAGTGGGTCTGAGTTGGTCCTGCAAGAAGCTCCTGAGGGAGCTGGGCTTGTTTAGCCTGGAGAAAAGGAGGCTGAGGGGGGACCTCATTGCTCTCTACAACTCCCTGGAAGCAGGTTGAAGCCCAGTGAGGGATGGCCTCTTCTCCCAGGTAACAAGTGACAGGCAAGGATCAGTTTTAGAGAGTCACAGAACCATAAAATTAACAGCCTTAGTGGGAACCCTCCTCAAGTCCATGCAGACAACCCAAAAGAGGAGACCTGTTGATGAAAGGCACTTTAAATGCTGTGGGTAAAGTGGCTGAGCTGCCTGAAAGGTCATGGCAGATGGATCCCAGCTTAGACTCATAGACTTGTTTGGGTTGGAAAAGCCCTCTGAGATCATCCAGTCCAACCATCAACCCATCCACTGTGGCCACTAAACCATGTCCCTGAGTGCCATGGCCACATCTTTCTTGAACATCTTCAGGGACAAGGACTCCACCACCTCCTTTGGGCAGCCTGTGCCAATACCTCTTACATCTAATCTCCAATCTGAACTTCCCCTGGCACAATTTCAGGCCATTTCCACTTTGCCAGCAGACTTCTCCACCCCATCCCTGGGAAGTTGATGGGAGACTGACCATGAGCCAGTAATGTTCTCTCATGGCCAGGAGAAGCAATGCCATTCTGGGGTGGATTAGAAGGGCTGCAGTTAGTAGGTCAAGATAGGTTCCTCTGCCCCTCTACTCTGCCCTACTGAGGCTGCATCTGGAGTGCTGTGACCAGTTCTGGGCCACTCAGTTCAAGAGGGACATAGAACTGCTTGAGAGAGTCCAGCACAAAGCCACAAAGATAATGAAGGGAATGGAACAGCTCTGTTAGGAGGAGAGTCTGAGGGAGCTGGAGCTGTGCTGCTAGGAGAGGAGGAGCTGAGAGGTGACCTCAGCAGTGGTTCTAAAGATGTGCAGGTGAGTGCCAGGAGGCTGGAGCCAGGCTCTGCTGGGTGATGCCCAGGGACAGCACAAGGGGCAGTGGTGGAAGCTGAGGCATAGGAAGTTTCATTTAAACATGAGGAGGAATTTTTCTGCTTGTGAGGGTGCCAGAGCCCTGGAACAGGCTGCCTAGGGGGGCTGTGGAGTTTCTGTCTCTGGAGATACTCAAAACCTGCCTGGATGTGTTCCTGTGTGATCTGCTCTGGGTTCTCCTGCTCTGGCAGGGGGGTTGGACTGGCTGAGCTTTGGAGGTCCCTTCCAGCCCCTGCCACTCTATGACTGTACTATTCTATGAAGTGACACATCCCTTCAGCCCTGCTGCTGCTGCGGTTTCCTCGAGCAGTGATTTAGCAGCAGCTCCTTCGGGGAACGCAGCGCCCGGGGTCAGCTTAATCTCGTTAACTGCAGTTCGCCCATTAAGGTCTTTACACAACCTCTGGCCCAAAGCGATCTACTTAGCATTATTTATTTGTCTGCTGCAATGCTTGGATAGCCTCTCAGTTGATCCTGTCAACGGGGGTCACAAGTTCAGCAAGAGATTTACAACCCCCCGCGCCAGGACCCTCCTGCGAGGCAAGCTCTGCATCTCCATCCTGGCCACCAGGCAGCAGCCCAGGCTGGCCACAGGCTGCGATTTGCTTCAGGCCAAATGTCAGTCAAAGGGAGCAGGCCAGCACAGGCAGTGTGTGTCCCACCATGGGCTGCACAGCAGCTGGCAGCCTCGCCAGGGCTTTGTGGGGCTGGCTTTGTGCAGATGCTCAATGTTCTCATGGGTATCCTAGGGGAAAATCCCAATGAGAGAGGACATAGAGTGGGAATGGACCTGCATAGGTTATCTACTCCAAGCCCTGTGAGGTGAGTGGGAATGGACCTGCATAGGTCATCTACTCCAACCCCCGTGGGGTGAGTGGGAATGGACCTGCATAGGTCATCCAGTCCAACCCCCGTGGGATGAGTGGGAATGGACCTGCATAGGTCATCTACTCCAACCCCCGTGGGGTGAGTGGGAATGGACCTGCAAAGGTCATCTACTCCAACCCCCGTGGGGTGAGTGGGAATGGACCTGCATAGGTCATCTAGTCCAATCCCCGTGGGGTGATTGGGGATGGACCTGCAAAGGTCACCTAGTCCAACCCCCCTGCAGTCAGCAGAGACATCTGCCACTGGAGCAGGTTGCTCAGAACTCCAAACAAGCTGATGTGGAATGGATCCAGGGATGGGGCTTTCCCCCAACCCACCATGGGCAGGGATGTGTCTCAACTATACTCAGCTACTCAAAGCCTCATCCAACTTGACCTTGAATAGATCCAGGGAGGAAGCATCTACAACCTCTCTGGGTAACGTTTTCCAGACTCTCACCATTTTTTCCCTAAGATTCAGTCTAAACCTACTCTCCTTCAGCTTAAAACCATTCTCCCTTGTCCTGTCACCAGACACCCTTATGAGAAGTCCCTCCCCAGCCTTCTTGCAGGATCCCCCGAGGCATTGTCAGGCAGCTTCTCCTCAGTCAACACCCCAAAGTCTCTTTCTTCAGAGCTACCCTCGACCCACTCTGCACCCAGCCTGGATTTGTGTCTGGGATTGGCCTGAACCAAAGGCAGGACCTAGCACTGTGACTTGTTGAACCTCACATAGTTGGCACTGGCCTACTTCTCAACCCTGTCAAGATCCTTCTGGATGGATCCCTTCCCTCAAAGAGGCCACTACAGCTTGGTCTCATCAGCAAACTTGCTGAAGG
>WAAF01016656.1:54741-72201 GCA_013400475.1 Tricholaema leucomelas | reverse complement strand
GAGCACAGAAGCACAGAATGTGATCTTTGATCACATTCTGTGCTTCTGTGCTCCACAGCCTCCCTGGAGGTGTTCAGGATCAGGCAGGATGAGGCCTTGAGTGACCTGTTCTAGTGGGAGCTCTCCCTGCCTATGGCAGGGGGTTGGAACTGGCTGAGCCTTGAGGTCCCTTCCAACCTAAACCATTCTATGATTCTAGCCCAACCCTTCTGGCAAAGCAGGATCATCTAAAGGAGGTCACACAGGAAGATGTCCAGGTTGGCTTTGAAAGTCTCCAGAGACTTCAGAGCAAGAACATGATCATGGTCCAGAATCCATCTGCACTGCAATCCATCCAGTTCCTAACATGAGGGATCTAGAAGGATTCAGGTCTATTAATGAGACACAAATTATTCAGGCTAGCCCAAACTAAAAGTGTCTTTGAATGGCTTCACATTAAGACTCTCCCAGCCCTAAGTGGCAGTGAGGAAATGGGAGATTAAATTTAATGTGAATAAATGTAAAGTAATGCACTGGAGCAAAGCAATCCTAACAATAGAGACGTGACAATGGACCTTAAAATAGCTGTTAGTGGCCAGAAGGGAAAACCAGGCATTCCTTCTGGAGAGTTCACTTCCAGCTTCTGCTCAGTCCCTCAGCAGCTGCCAAAAATGCCATTTGGGTTTTTAAATGCAGTTAGGAAAAATCCCAAAAAGACCAAATATTGTTTTACCATCTGCACAGGTAGGAGGGTCATAGCATATTAAATCATAGCATCACCCGGGCTGGAAGGGACCTCCAAAGCTCCTCCAGTCCTGCAGTCAGCAGAGACATCCTCACCTAGATCAGGTTGCCCAGAGCCCCTTAGAGCCTCACCTTGAACAGAATCATAGAATCAGTCAGGGCTGGAAGGGACCATAAGGAGCAGCCAGTTCCAACCCCCCTGCCATGCCCAGGGACACCCTACCCTAGAGCAGGCTGCACACAGCCTCAGCCAGCCTGGCCTGAAACACCTCCAGCCATGGGGCCTCAACCACCTCCCTGGGCAACCCATTCCAGCCTCTCACCTCTCTCATGCTCAACAACTTCCTCCTCACCTCCAGCCTGAACCTACTCATCTCCAGCTTTGCTCCATTCCCCCCAGTCCTATCACTCCCTGACAGCCTAAAAAGTCCCTCCCCAGCTTTTTTGTAGGCCCTTTCAGCTACTGAAAGGCCACAAGGTGGTCACCTGGGAACCTCCTCTTCTGCAGCCTGAACAGTGCCAACTCCCTCACTCTGTCCTGCACCAAAGCATCTCTTTGGGCAACCTCTTCCAGTGCTCAACCAACCTAATTTTAGAGAACTTTTTCCTCACATCCAATCTAAGTCTGCTCTGCTCTGACTTCAAACCATTGCCACTCTTCCTATCATAGAATCAACCAGGTTGGAAGAGAACTCCAAGCTCATCCAGTCCAACCTATCACTCAGCCCTGTCCAACCCAAGGTGGTGAAGTGCCCATCCCTGGAGGTGTTTAAAAGGAGACTGGATGAGGCACTTAGTACCATGGTTTAGTTACTTAGCAAATATTAGGTGCTAGGTTGTACTGGGTGATCATAGAATCATAGAATGGTTTAGGTTGGAAGGGACCTCAAGGATCATCCAGCTCCAACCCCCTGCTGTAGGCAGGGACACCTCCCACTAGAGCAGGTTGCTCCAGCCTGGCCTTAAACGCCTCCAGGGAGGAAGCATCCACAACCTCCCTGGGCAGAGGTCTTCTCCAACCTGGTTAATTCTGTGATTCTGATTTTGCTGGGGGCTTGGGACACAGAGACCTCCCTTCCAGCCAACAGCATCCTGTGCTACGTGATCACCCAACGCTTACCCAGGCAGCCACATGCACCTCCACCCCAAAAGCACCTCCAGCATCTCCTTTCATCCTCCTGTCCTTGAGGCTGGAATGCCACCACAATCCCACAGCAGCATCCATTTCCCCAGGGGACTGACTGGTTTGCTGTGAATGCTGCACACAAAATCATTGTTATTACATTACTGGGGGAGGGGGGGGTGGGAAATGAGGCCTTAAACTCATTTACCAGGACCTTTCAGAGCCTGCACAAGAGTTCAAGCTCTTCACAGGCACACAGAGACAAAAAAAAACCCCAACTGCTGAAAGCTACAGGGAGCAGCAGAATTTAGTCTTAAGACTGACATGGAAATAGATTAATTTTTTTTTTCCTCCCCATTTCATATTCTAATTACAATTCTTCTCCCCCTACTATTTTCTGTTCTCATTACAGTCTTCAAATTGCTCTGCAAATTCTGTACCTTATTCTGCTCTTCCTACCATCTTTGTCATGGAAATGAGAAACAGAATGTAGAAGCATGGAAATATTGCAGAGGCCAAAATTCTGCTTAACCCTTTCCTGTGTGACTGCCAAAGGAAGCCAAAGCAGCACGGTGCAGCTCAGCCTCCAGCCAACCTCCTCTCCTCCTCCCAGCCAGAAGGATGCCCAGAGCCTGGCAGCTGAAAGGTTGCTCACAACGGCACATCTGCAGGGCAGGAAGGAAGGATTGGTTTGTTTCTTTTTTAGCAGGTTTTAGGATCATAGAATCAAGCAGGTTGGAAGAGACCTCCAAGCTCAGCCAGCCCAACCTAGCACCCAGCCCTGCCCAACCAACCAGACCATGGCACTAAGTGCCCCAGCCAGGCTTGGCTTCAACACCTCCAGGGACAGCCACTCCACCACCTCCCTGGGCAGCCCATTCCAATGCCAATCACTCTCTCTGCCAACAACTTCCTCCTCACATCCAGCCTAGACCTGCCCTGGCACAGCTTGAGGCTGTGTCCCCTTCTTCTGTTGCTGGCTGCCTGGCAGCAGAGCCCAACCCCACCTGGCTACAGCCTCCCTGCAGGGAGCTGCAGACAGCAATGAGCTCTGCCCTGAGCCTCCTCTTCTGCAGGCTGCACACCCCCAGCTCCCTCAGCCTCTCCTCACAGGGCTGTGCTCCAGGCCCCTCCCCAGCCTTGCTGCCCTTCTCTGAACACCTTCCAGCACCTCAACATCTCTCTGCAATGGAGGAGCCCAGAACTGGACACAGCACTCAAGGTGTGGCCTGAGCAGTGCTGAGCACAGGGGCAGAAGAACCTCCCTTGTCCTGCTGCCCACACTGCTCCTGAGCCAGCCCAGGATGCCATTGGCTCTGCTGCCCACCTGGGCACTGCTGCCTCCTCTTCAGCTCCTCTCTCCCAGCACCCCCAGCTCCCTCTCTGCCTGGCTGCTCTCAGCCACTCTGTCCCCAGCCTGTAGTGCTGCTTGGGGTTGTTGTGGCCAAAGTGCAGAACCCTGCACTTGGCCTTGTTCAGTCTCATCCCATTGGCCTCTGCCCACCCATCCAGCCTGGCCAGGTCCCTCTGCAGGGCTCTCCTACCCTCCAACAGCTCCACACTGCTCCTAGCTTGGCATCATCTGCAAACTTACTGATGCTGGACTCAATCCCCTGCTCCAGATCATCAATAAAGATGTTGAACAGGACTGTGCCCAGCACTGATCTTTAGGGAACACCACTGGTGACAGCTGCCAACCGGATATGGCACCGTTCACCACCACTCTCTGGGCTCGGCCTTCCAGCCAGTTCCTGACCCAGCACAGAGTGAATCTGTCCAAGCCGTGAGCTGCCAGCTTGGCCAGGAGCTTGTTGTGGCAGATGATGTCAAAGGCTTTTTTTTGCCCCTGAGGGCAGATTCAAAGACTCATAGAATGATGTAGGTTGGAAGGGACCTTCAAGATCATCCAGTTTCAATGGCACCTCCCACTAGCCCAGCTTGCTCAAGGCTTCATCCAACCTAGTCTTGAACACCTATGGGGAAGGAGCATACACAGCCTCCCTGGGCAACCTCTTCCAGTGTCTTACCACCCTCACTGGAAAGAATTTCTTTCTAATAGCCAGTCTAAATCTCCTGTCTTCCACCTTAACGTCATCCCCCCTTATCCTATCACTACAAGCCCTTGTCAAAAGTCCCTTCCCAGCTATCCTGTAGCCAACTTTGGGCACTGGAAGGCTGCTCTAAGATCTCCCTGAAGTCTTTTCCTCTCCAGGCTGAACAGCCCCAATTTTGCAGCCTGTCCCCATAGGGGAGGCTCTGCAGCCCTCTAATAATTTTATCAGGGGACACAGTCTCAAGTTGTGCCAGGGCAGGTCTAGGCTGGATGTTAGGAGGAAGTTGTTGGCAGAGAGAGTGATTGGCATTGGAATGGGCTGCCCAGGGAGGTGGTGGAGTGGCCGTGCCTGGAGGTGTTGAAGCCAAGCCTGGCTGGGGCACTTAGTGCCATGGTCTGGTTGGTTGGGCAGGGCTGGGTGCTAGGTTGGGCTGGCTGAGCTTGGAGCTCTCTCCCAACCTGCTTGATTCTATGACTCTATGATTAGACAGGGCTGGGTGCTAGGTTGGACTGGATGAGCTTGGAGGTCTTTTCCAACCTGGTTGATTGTATGATTCCATTCCATGATCTAAGCAACTTTGATCATCACTCAGGTGCTGCTGTTAAGTTATAGCTTCCATTTTTCCAAGCAGCCCATTGTGATGCTGCCTGAGAGGAGTGTTGGGTGGTGCTTTAGAGCAGCCCTGGTGCACTGGCTGCATGGGAGGGCTCCATCCTCATCCTCTCCCATGGTCTACATCTCACCAGAGCTGCATCTTTATGGCCAGACCAACTCCTTCCTGATTTTTTTCCTCAAAGTTTGGCCACAGATATGGAAAACAGACTGCCTGGGAGGGGGGCAGCACCTTCCCAGCACACCCCAGACTTCTCCAGCCCATCTCTGGCTGTTTATTTTGCACGACAGGATCAGAGCAAGGCAACTGCCAGGCTCAGGCACACACAGCACTTCCTTCTCCAAACCAAACAAGCACACCCTGCCTTGTTTGCCATCACTGTGCAGGTGCTTCAGGAGTTTTATCTGCACAAAAAAAACCCTAACCAGCAGGTCCTTGCTGAGCAGATCCTTCTCCCATCAGCAGCTGGGCAGCCAGGAGAGCTGCAGGCACCAGCTCCTGCTGCAATACCCAGCGCCCTGCATGTGGGAGGGGAAGGAGGAAGGCAAATGGATGGCAGTAAGCTTCCTGGCACTGGGCTGGTGTAGAGACAGCCTGAAACAAATCCAGTAAGTGTTAATGAGACCCAACTGCCACTGCCTGCCTCACCAGTAACACTTGTAATTCACAGGAAACTGAGAGAGGCAGAAAATATGCAAAGATCTAAATGAAGCCGTGGAGGCTCTATGCAAGAACTGTGCCAGCGTCAAAGGCACCTCAAAACATTGGGGTTTTTTTGCAAGACAAAACCTCAAGGTTGAGATAAAAATAGAGCTTCTACCTGCCTGCACTGGGAGCAGCTACCAGCATGGCTCTGCTCTGGAAGGCTTTTATGGAGATGCTGATTTTGACACCAGAACAGCAGCCCTGGCTGCAACCAGGACTAACGCTGAGGAGGGGCCACAGGTGGCCATCAGCACCAGAACAGCTGAGGAAGCACAGGAGCAGTTGGGAAGTGAAAACCTTTCCCTGGAGGTGTTCAAGGCCGGTTTGGATGAGGTCTTGAGCCAACTGTTCTAATGGCAGGTGTCCCTGCCTATGGCAGGGGCTTGGAACTGGCTGAGCTTTGAGGTCCCTCCCAACCTAAACCATTCCATGATTCTATGATTGTAGTCCAACTCCTCTGGCAAAGCAGGATCACCTAAAGCAGGCCACACAGGAAGGTGTCCAGGTGGGCTTTAAAAGTCTCCAGAGACTCCAGAGCAAGAGGAAGATCATGGTCCAGAATCCATCTGCACTGCATCCTATCACTTTGCAGCCCCTGGCCCAGGGAGTAAGCATACATAGGCAGCAAGGTTTGGAGGCACATCCAACTCTAGGGCTGAATGTGAACACCTGGATCAAAACGCACCAGTACAGGTGAGGGGGGACCTGCTGGAAAGCAGCTCTGTGGAGAAGGACCTGGCAGTGCTGGGCAACAACAAGTTCACCAGGAGCCAACAATGTGCCCCCGTGGCCAAGAAGGCCAAGGGGATCCTGGAGTGCATTCAGAAGAGTGTGACCAGCAAGTCAAGGCAGGCTCTCCTCCCTCTCTACTCTGTCTTAGTGAGGCCATCCCTGGAGTCCTGGATCTAGTTCTGGGCTCCCCAGTTCAAGAGAGACAGGAATGTACTGGAGAAGGTCCAGCAGAGGCTACAAAGATGCTGAGAGGCCTGGAGCAGCTCTGTGAGGAAGGCTGAGAGCCCTGGCACTGAGAGCCTGGACAAGAGCAGCCCCAGAGGGGATCTGATCAACGCTCAGAGCTAAAGGGTAGGGGGCAAGAGGACGGGACCAGGCTCTTGCCAGCAGTACCAGTGACAGAAGGGACAATGGGCACAAACTGGAGCCCAGGAGATTCCATCTTAGCATGAGGAAAATCTTCTTTGGTGTGAGGGTGCTGGAGCCCTGACCCAGACTGCTCAAAGAGGTTTTGGAGTGGTGAGATTCCAAAGCCACCTGGACACTGTGCTCCTGGGCAAGCTGCTGTGGGTGCCCCTGCTTTAGCAGAGGAGATTGACTAGATGACCCCTGGGCAGTCTATTCCAGTGCTTGACCACTCAGTGGAAAAAAAAGACTTCCTAATAATCTAGTCTAAACCTACCTAGTTGCAGCTTGAGGCCAGACATCTAGTTACAATTTTTGTTTGAAGTATCAAGTACAGAGAAAATACAGTAAAGAAGCACAAGATACAACCCTACAACTACCTGAGGGGTGGTTGTAGCCAGGAGGAGGTTGCTCTCTTCTCTCAGGCAGCCAGCACCAGAACAAGAGGACACAGCCTCAAGCTGTGCCAGGGGAAATTTAGGCTCGAGGTGAGGAGAAAGTTCTTCCCTGAGAGAGTCATTGGCTACTGGAATGGGCTGCCCAGGGAGGTGGTGGAGTCGCCGTCCCTGGAGCTGTTCAAGGCAGGATTGGACGTGGCACTTGGTGCCATGGTCTAGCCTTGAGCTCTGTGGTGAAAGGTTGGACTTGATGATCTGTGAGGTCTCTTCCAACCTTGGTGATACTGTGATACTACTTACAGAAAACAGAGAAAAGAAGTTGCCTTCTACATGCAAAAGCATTATTATGTGGCTGAAGACACTAATTCTGGATTGCTTTCATCATTGTCCATGGAGGTGTTGAAGCCAAGCCTGGCTGGGGCACTTAGTGCCATGGTCTGGCTGATTGGCCAGGGCTGGGTGCTAGGTTGGACTGGATGAGCTTGGAGCTCTCTTCCAACCTGCTTGATTCTGTGATTCTATGAATCTCCAGAGGTCCTTTCCAACCCCCACCATGCTTAGATCCTGTGATTAAAAGCTATTCAGCAGAGTGTGAGCAAGCAGAGGCAGCAGCTGCCGGCACCGCAGCCCCGCGCCGGCAGTCGCTGTGGTTACACCGGCTGTGACGTACGGCACCGCACGGGACTCGTTCTGGAAACCTCTCTTTATCTTTCCTCAACTGCAGGGTAAATAAATAAAGAACTACAGCAGTGCTTGGTGCAGGGAGGAAGGGAGCTGTCAGCAGAGGGATGCAAGGATGGCTTAAACCTGCTCACTTCTTCACGTGTTGTATTCTGCTTCTCATCCTGATGCCTCGGTGATGGCTGTACAGAACAACCTGGCTCCCAAACAGCTCCTAGCTCACTCCAAAAAAACTAAATCACTAAATCACACAGGTTACTCTTTAAGTAACACAGGTTACTCACAAAGCCAGGCTGAAGCCCCAGTGCAGAGCACGCACACAGTGCACCTGTGCACAACCAGCGCTTCCCTAAATGCTTCCCCAGCCTTTGGAACTTTGTCCCACTAGCAAGAGCAAAAAGCACATCTCTGCACCCCAGAATTCAGGCTCAGGAGGCTTTTAGAATCACAGAATCATAGAATTGTTTGGAAAAGACCTTAACATAGAATCAAGCAGGTTGGAAGAGAGCTCCAAGCTCAGCCAGTCCAACCTAGCACCCAGCCCTGGCCAGTCAACCAGACCATGGCACTAAGTGCCCCAGCCAGGCTTGGCTTCAACACCTCCAGGCACAGCAACTCCACCACCTCCCTGGGCAGCCCATTCCAATGCCAATCACTCTCTCTGCCAACAACTTCCTCCTAACATCCAGCCTAGACCTGCCCTAACACTTGAGGCTGTGTCCCCTTGTTCTGTTGCTGGGTGTCTGGGAGAAGAGACCAACCCCACCTGGCTACAACCTCCCTTCAGGTAGTTGTAGACAGCAATGAGCTCTGCCCTGAGCCTCCTCTTCTCCAGGTTAAACAACCCCAGCTCCCGCAGCCTCTCCTCACAGGGCTGTGCTCCAGGCCACTCACCAGCTTTGTTGCCCTTTTCTGGACACCTTCCAGCACCTCAACATCTCTCTTGAATTGAGGGGCCCAGAACACCACAGAGTCCAACCGTAACCTAACATCTCCCTGTACACAACTGTCAGAGCACAGCCCTGAGCTCTTCATCCAGACCTATTTTAAACATCTCCAGGGATGGTGACTTCACCACCTCCCTGGACAGCCTGTTCCAGTGCCCAGTGACCCTTCTGGGGAAGAAATGTTTCCTAATATCCAATTTAAAACTCCCTTGGTGCAACTAGAGGCCATTTCCTCTCCTCCTGTCACTTGTTACCTGGGAAAAGAGGCCATCCCCCATCTGGCTCCACTCTCCTTTCAGGGAATTGCAGAAAGCAATGAGGTCTCCTCTCAGCCTCCTTTTCTCCAGGCTAAACAACCTCAGCTCCCTCTGCTGCTTCTCATAAGACTTACGTTCAAAACCCCTCACCAGCTTTGTTGCCCTTCTCTGAGCCCACTCCACCACCTCAGTGTCCAACTCCTGTAGAGAGGACCCCAAAACTGCACCCAGTACTTCAGGTGTGACCTCAGCAGTGCCAAGTAGAAAGGTTTCTTCTATTGCAAAGCATCAGGGAGAAGAATCATCCATTCTCAAGGCACCTTTGGTGAGAATGGGGGAGCCTTGTGCAAAAACAGCTAGGCAGGAGGGAACAAAACAAACCTGAGTCATTTAGAGAACAGTTTCCAGCACGCAAGTATTTGGCACTGGTGAAAAGCTGCAGTTGGTGGTTCTGCACTCCACTGTCTATGCAAATAACTCTCCCAGCAGCACAGAGTATGACTTGCAAAAAGAAAGAAGAGCAAAAAAAGAGCTGACAAAGGGCAACTCATTTCACAGTTTTACCTTCAACATTGGACATGTTCACGATTGAGAGAGCAGGTCTGGTGAGGAGAGGCTGAGGGAGTTGGGGTTGTTTAGTCTGGAGGAAAGGAGGCTGAAGGGAGACCTCATTGCTCTCTACAACTCCTTGAAAGGTTGCAGTGAGGTGGGGTTGGGCTCTTCTCCCTAGTATCAGGTGATAGAAGGAGAGGAAATGGCCTGAAATTGTGCCAGGAGAGGGTGAGGTTGGAGATTAGGGAAGATTTCTTTGGCACAAGAGTTGGTCAGGGATTGGCACAGGCTGCCCAGGGAGAGGATATCCTTAAGCACCACATCCAATCATTGAATGCCTCCAGGAATGAGCTGCCCAGGGAGGTGCTGGAGTCATCCACCCTGGATGTGTTTAAGGGTTGTTTGGATGTGGTGCTTGGGGCTAAGGTTTAAGGTGAATCTTGTAGAGCAGGGTTCTAGGTTGGGCTTGGTGATCCTGGGGGGCTTTGTCAACCTGGATGTTTCTGTGATTCTGTGAATGGAGCTTTCACCATGTCCCTGGGCAACCTGCCCCTGTATTTCACCACCTTCATTTTGCAGAACTTCCTCCTTATAGAATGTCAGGAGCTGGAAGGGACCTCAAAAGATCATCTGGTCCAGCCCACCTGCCAGAGCAGGGTCACCTAGAGATGACCACACTGGAATGCATCCAGACAGTTCTTGAATATCTTCAGAGAGGGAGACTCCACAACCTCTCTGGCCAGCCTGTTCCAGAGTTCCATCATCCTCACAGTGAAAATATTCCTCCTAAGGTTTACATGGAAACTTCTATGCCTCAGCTTCCAGCCATTGCCCCTTGTCCTGTCACTGGGCATCACTAAGAGGCTCGCTCCATCCCCCTGGCACTCACCCCTTTCATATCTATAAACATGAATGAGATCACTCCTTAGCTGTCTTCTCTCCAAGTTAAAATGAGGATCTTAGAGACCTTTTCCAACTGAAACAATTCTATGATTCCACAATTTTCCCATCTTTTCTGAAATCTGGCATATTTGGAAAGGTCTCTTGAAGAGGACTGGAAAACTTCTTCTTTGAATCATAGAATGCACAGGGCTGGAAGGGATCTTTAAAGCTCATCTAAGTCTAACCCCCTGCAGTCAGTAGGGATCAGGTTGCTCAAAGCTCCATCAGCCTGACCTTGAATTCTGAAGGGATGAGGCCTCCACCACCTCACTGATGGGACAATCCCAGGCAGCAAGATGCCCTACTATCAGAAAGGGATTAAAGCAGGGAAGGGATCAGTGACAAACTCACATCCTGACCTAAATCTCCCCTGCTCCAGTTTCAAACCTTTACCTCTCTTCCTATGACACCAAACCCTTCTAAACAGCCCTCAAACCCTTCTAAACAGCCCCCCAAACCCTCCTAAACAGCCCCCCAAACCCTCCTAAACAGCCTTCCTCTAGGTCCCCTTCAACCTCCCCAGCAAATTTTGCTGTCACAACCCTGGTGCTGAGCAGGTACTTTGCGATCAGCCAAGCCAGCCTCAGGTTTACCCCTTCCAACACACAACTGAGAGCAAGGAAATCCTCAACGTCTTGAAAAGACAGCTGAAAACTCATTAAAATTAATGAAACTAATCAGAAAGAGGCACCTCTGCTGATTATTACACCCCTGCCTCGCTGTAAATAATTGAATGGAGATATTATTACTACTATTAGCATTATTATTACTATTATTAACTCCAACAAAACACTTCAAGAGCGTTGATGAGCAAGAGAGAAAAAGCCTTGGGTGGGTGGTGGGTTTTTTTTTTCCCCTGCCTAATTAATAGCTTCAATAAAAATAAACAAGAGGGACTCTTCCCCATTTTTAGCAAAGTCCCTGCCTCTTTTCCAGGCAATTCAAACCCAAAGTGACAGCTTCAGAGATAGGGAAACTGGGCAGATAAGATGAACGTGCACAATGCAAACCCGTCCCAAGCTTTTTAGAGCCTTCTCTCTCTGCACCACTTCCAGCTCATTAAATTACAGTATTAGGATAGATTTGCAGCTGAATTATCTTTTATCTGGGCTCCTTTTAAAGCTATTTGGCATTTGCTAGTATTTTCTATTATAAATCTAATTGCAGATTCCAAACAGACAAGGGCTCATTAAGCCTTAATTATGCACATGTTGTTTTCAACAAACATTTTCATTTGGACTGCTGTGAGCTGTAATTGTTCCGAAGGCACCGCAGCCCTCCCATCGCCTGCTTTCTTCCTGGCATGGCAAAAGCTGCTTTCAACTAGGGCATGGCTTGGCTGAGCAAACCATTTGCAACCTGTGGAGCTTCAGAGAATCATTAAGGTCAGAAAAGACCTCAAAGAGCATCAAGTTGAACCATGCTCGTGTCCCGAAGTGCCACATCCACTTGGTTTTTGAATGCTTCTGGGGATGGTGACTTCAACATCTCTTCCCCGGGCAAGCCTCTTCCAATGCCTAACCACTTTCAGGAAAGAAATTCTTCCTAACAACCAATCTGAATTTCTCCTGGCACAGCCTGAGGCCATTTTCTCTAGCCCTGGCATTAATTACTTAGGAGAAGAGGGCAGAAGAAGACAGGACCAGTCACTACAACCTCCTTTACCCTGGAATGTGTTGCCCAGGGAGGTGGTTGAGGCCAGGCTGGCTGAGGCTGTGGGCAGCCTGCTCTAGGGTAGGGTGTCCCTGGGCATGGCAGGGGGGTTGGAACAGGCTGCTCCTTCTGGTCCCTTCCAACCCTGACTGATTCTATGCTTCTATGATTTCATGCACAGAGGAAGGGGCAGGCATGTGCCACCCCACAGGAAGCTTTGCAGGTGGATGCAGGGCCTGTGTGTGTGTGCACATGGATCATAGAATCACAAAGGTTGGAGAAGACCTCTGAGATCATCAAGTCCCACCACTCCCATCACCACTAGGTCATATCTGAAAGTGCTGCATCTACTCATTTCCTTCAACACCTGCAGGGATGGTGACTCCACCACCACCCTTGGCAGCCTGTTGCAATACCTGAAAATGCTTTCAGTAAAGAATTCTTTCCTAATATCCAATCTAAGCCTCCCCTGGCACAGCCTGAGGCCATTTCCTCTCATCCTGTTGTCACTTACCTGGGAGAAAAGGCCAGCAGCAGCCTCACTACAACCTCCCTTCAGCAGAATCCAACAGAATCTCCCCCATCCTTGTGGTGCTTTCCAACCCTGACTGATTCTATGGTTTCTTTCAGAAGCAATGAGGTCTCTCCTCAGCCTCCTCTTCCCCAGGCTAAACAACCTCAGCTCCCTCAGCCTCTCCTCACAAGACCTGCTCTCCAAACCCCTCTATTCTGTCCTAGTGAGGCCACATCTGGAGTAGTGGGTCCAGTTCTCAAAGATGAGAACTCAGATCACAGATGAGAATCTCTCAAAAGTGAGAATCTCAATTCTTCAGCCTCTAAGATGCTGAAGGGCCTGGAGCATGTCTGTGGAGAGAAAAGGTTGAGAGCCCTGAGGCTGTTTAGTCTGGAGAAGAGCAGATTGTGAGGGGATCTGCTCAGTAAGAGCTAAAGGGTGAAGGGCAAAAGGATGAGGCCAAACTCTTGTCAGTGGTGCTCAGTGACAGAAGAAGGAGCCAGTTGATACAGACTGGAACCCAGGAGGTTCCACATAAACATAAGTGAAGAATTCTTCACTGTGAAGGTAGCTGTGCCTTGGGCCAGGTTGCCCAGAGAGACTGTGGAGTCTCCATCCCTGGAGACAGTCCAAACCCACCTGGTCTCACGTTCCTGGGTGGTTTACTCTACGTGATCCTGCTTTAGGAGCAGGGTTAGACTGGCAGCACTTCAGAGGTCCTGTCCAACCCCCACTTCTCTGTGAAAGCCACTACATGCAAACTTCATCAGCCTCCCCTGAGCCTTCTTAGGGGAGAAAATGCTCCTTCTAATAAACAATTTCCTACCCAATGAAGGATTAGGGCTCTAAGGGTAGGCTGGAGGTACTGCTGGACCAAGCAGTCTGGCAGGTTTGAGCACAGCTCGACCCATCAAGGTGCTAACACAATTGGTGTTGCAATTTCAAGCCTGAAATCCTGCTGGAGAGATACCCAGCACAGAGAGATGGCCAGACAAGGCCTCGTTTCATTACCAAATTGGTATCCTACTTCCTCATGTTTCTTTCTCTCTTCTCAGTGTAGGAGATGACAAATGTCATGTTCCAAAGGCTCGCGCTGCACTGTTAGAAGGGAAGGATGTCAGAGCAAGCATGAAATCTTACAGCCTTGCCTTTGAGAGAGACAACTTTTCAAGCAGTAGTTTGACCTAGAAAGGTTTTCTAGGTCATTGTGACTTGGCATGTAGAAGTCTGACCTACTAAATCCAGCGCAATAACGTGACAGGGTTGGTTTCAAGCTGTGGGTATCAGATCATTCATAAACTCAGAGGCGCTGCTCACAGAACTCCCAGTCATGGATTCACACAGAAGGTGTCACCAGGCTCCTTCTGGTGGGGAAGGATCTGCCCTGCTCACATGAACTCCCACTGGCAAAGGCACAGTGCCAAAGCTCCCTCCGCAAGCTGAATTCCCACCCCTCAGCTCCAAACCATGATGGATTTATGGCTGCTCTGTGCCTTCCACGGCTATGGAGATGCCCCAAACTGGCCTGCTCCCAGCTTTGCTGTGGGGTGGGAAACTGAAGGTGTCCAGAGAAGGGCAGCAAGGCTGGGGAGAGGCCTGGAGCANCTGATTCTATGATTCTGTGATTTTTTTTTTCCCCTCTTCCAAATTTTTCATAACTGTTAAGAGAAAGAAGCCTCCTTGTTCTGACCCCAAGGGCCACAGCAGAAATGGTACCACTGCTGCATGGTACAGGAGCACAGACTCTGCTATCAGATCCATGAATCACAGAACTGTCACAGTTGGAAGGGACCTCAAAGATCATCAGTCTCCCCTTAACCTGTCATGGGCAGGGACACTTCACTAGATGAGGTTGCTCAGAGCCTCATCCAGCCTGGCCTTAAAAACCTCCAGGGATGAAGGTTTTCTTTATTTGAGTTCATATTATCACAGAGTCACAGAACACAGCACGTTAGGGGTTGGAAGTGACCTCGAAAGATCATCAGTTTCAATCCCCCCCTGCCAGAGCAGGATCACCCAGGGCAGGTCACACAGGAATGCATCCAGGCAGGTCTTGAATGCCTGCAGAGAAGGAGACTCCACAACCTCTCTGGGCAGCCTGCTCCAGGGCTCTGTCACTCTCACAGTGTAAAAAGTTTTTCCTTCTGTTCCTGTGGATCCTCCTCTGCTCCAGCTTGCACCCTGTGCCCCTTGTCCTATCACTGGACATCCCTGAGCAGAGCCTGGCTCCATCCTCCTGACATTGCCCTGCACATCTTTACCAACATTAATGTGGTCACCCGTCAGGTCCATTCTCTCCAAGCTCAAGAGCCTCAGCTCCCTCAGCCTGTCCTCATCAGGGAGCTGTTCCACTGCCTTCAGCATCTTTATGGCTCTGAGCTGAACTCCTTCAAGCAGTTTCCTGAGATCCTTCTGGAACTGAGAGGCCCAGAACTGGACACAATATTCCAGATGTGGCCTCACCAGGGCAGAGTAGAGGTGGAAGACAGCCTCTCTTGACCTACTCACCACAGCCCTTCTAATCCACTCCAGGATGCCATTTGCCTTCTTGGCCATGAGTCCATTATGAAGCTCTAAGCATCCAAAAGAGCTGAAAACACTTCAATTATTACTGCCTGGCCACACTCTCTTCTTTCACTGCCCTGCAAACCGTCCCTCTGCTGTCCTCCAACACAACACACTCAGCAGCTTCTCCACCTTCTAATTACAGGCTCCATTGTGCCAGATAAATCAACCCCAGCATGGCCACAGGGTGGGTGTATGTCACCAGACCACGTTGTGCTGCTGACTAAAGGAAAGGGAGGAATTAATCATCTTCTCCAGTCAGTAAATGGGGCTGGACACTCGTGTGCTCACTGGAAAGGAAAACAAGTTTGGTTCCTTGAAAGCAAACATAATGAATCTCCCAAGGAGCAGAAAGCTTCCCCCTTCTGTATTTCTGGAAACCCAAAGTGTTCATGTATTAATTCCAAAACCACACAACTAAATCTTTGCAAGTCACAGCAGAAACAACACAGAACATGCTGGGATCGGAAGGATGCTGCAAGTGCTGACATAGGCGACCCCAGGCAAACGTTTTATGTGCAAATTGAGTTTACCTTTGCTGCCTGCCAGGGCTCTAACTTCAGTCTGCATGGAGATATTTACTGCAGGCAGCATAGAAACCACCATTTTGCTAGACCCCATCCATCTATGCACCCACACACTCATCCATCCATGCACCCACCCATCTATTCATCCATCCACCCATCTTTTGGGTTCCAGAGTGGCCTGGAACATGCTCACCAACCTGCACCCAACAGCCCCTCGCCTCAGCAGGACAACTGAATGTAGTAGACTCTTTCCCTCTGAATGCAGAAGTTCAGCTCATTGTTTCCCTCCCAAGGAGGTTCTGCTCTTCCACCATTCCATCCATCCATCCAACCACTCACCCATCCATCTTTTGGGTACCAGAGTGGCCTGGAACATGCTCACCAACCTGCACCCAACAGCCCCTCGCCTCAGCAGGACAACTGAATGTAGTTGACTCTTTCCCTCTGAATGCACAAGTTCAGCTCATTGTTTCCCTCCTGAGAAGGCTCTGCTCTTCCACCACTCCATCCATCCATCCATCCATCCAACCACGCACCCATCCATCTTTTGGGTTTCAGACTAACCTGCACCCAACAGCCCCTCAACTCAGCAGAACAACTGAATGTAGTTAACCCTTTCCCTCTGAATGCAGAAGTGCAGCTCATTTCTTCCCCCCTGAGGAGGTTCTGCTCTCCCACCACTGCTAAGCCATGCTCTGATCAGCCAAAGAAGAGGACAGAATCAATCACCCTGCTATGCCCTTCTCCAAGGCTTCCCAGTGGATGACTCCAATGATGCTGAGGGAGGAGGACTCAGGAAAAAATGTCTGCCCTGAAAGAGTGGTTGAGCCCTGAAACAGGCTGCCCAGGGAGGTGGTGGAATCATCACCCCTGGAAGTTTTGAAAAGCCAGGTAGATGTGGTGTTAAGGAACCAGTGCTGGGTTAATGATTGGCCACAGTGATCTTAGAGGTCTCAACCTTATTGACTTTATGAAGACAGCAGAGTGCTGCAGAAGGGAGGGGAAACAGCATCTGCACAGCTGTCCCTCAGAGACCAAGGGCCATGGCAGAGCCAGCTGCTCTGGTGCAGTGATGCTTTCCAAGGTTTCTTCTCAGAGCTCTCTACCAAGAAAGACATAAAACTTTGAACCTACCTCAATGGGTGAACCCATTTCAGCGAAGTGGCATCTTCACACCAGCTTCCACGGGTGGAGATGCTGGCAGCTAAGCTGCCATCTAAATGAAGTTGTTCTGTGAGGATCTGACTTAAGCTTCTATTAATGCAAGACTGCTCTGAGCTGTGTGAAGAGTTCCCACACTGAGCCATGCTCTGGCTTAACCAAACTGGGGTTTAGATGTGGGTGATGCTGCCTGCAAACCCCAGGCTGCTGGAGACCATGACAAGACTAAGCGTGAGGCTCGCTTTTTGAGACAGAAACCATTTCCAACACACCAACAGAAGTATTTAAGGTCTCCTGTTGCTTAATATCTTTATTAATGACCTGGAAAGCAGGCTGCACAGAGAAATAAAGTGTGCAGATGAAAAGAAGATTATTTAGGTTAATTACAAACAAGGAATTTCAGAGCCACCTAACCAAGCAGAAGCCAACAAGACAGCAGGAGAATCCCTGTGCTGACAAACGCAGAACAGCCCAGGTTGGAAATCCTTCTGGACTTGAGCAGGGTTTAAATTAACTGAGCATTAAGTGATAAGCCCAGCTATCACATCAACCACCCCATGGAAAGCTCTACTGAAAGCACAGCACCACTGAAATGATAGAGTGCAGAAATAACAGGGCAGAAAATAACAGAGCAAAGCCTGCGACGTTGTTATCTACACTGCCAGCACACGCCGGCTGCAGGCGCTCAGCTCAGCAATGCTCAGCCCCTTCTCAGAGCAGAGAGATGCACAACCAAGGGGAGAATCACACAGACACAACTGGTTTAGCTGGAATCATGGAACCACAGAGATTACCAGGTTGGAAAAAGACCTCTAAGATCATCCAATCCATCACCTAACCCTTCTAATCAATGAAACCCTGGCACCAAGTGCCTCATGCAGCCTCCTCTTAAACACCTCCAGGGATGG
>WAAF01016656.1:11691-52000 GCA_013400475.1 Tricholaema leucomelas | reverse complement strand
TGGCAGGGGGTTGGAATTGGATGAGCTTTGAGGTCCCTTCCAACCTAAGCCATTCTATGATTTTATGTTCAACCAATATTTGCCATCATTGTAAAGAGACTGGGGAGTCATCAGCTCTTAAAGGTTTACTCAGCCCCAGCAATGGTTGGCTCCAGACTTCAGACTATTTGCAGACTGGAAGAGACCAGGAGGCTGTGCAGAGCCAAGAGAGGGAAGCCCAAGGAGCACAAAGTTTTAGGGCTCTCAGCATAACAAAATTAAACAGGTTGGGAAAGAACTTCAAGATCACCAAGTCCAACCTGCCACCCAACACCCCACCTCTGCCTGTGGCAGGGGGTTGGAACTGGCTGAGCTTTGAGGTCCCTTCCAACCTAAACCATTCTATGATTCTATGACTGAATCCAACTTATCACCTAACACCTTCTCATTAAATAAACCCTGGCATCAAGTGCCTCATCCAACCTTCTTTTAAACACAGATCACATTCTGTGATTCTGTGCTCCACAACCTCCCTGGAGGTGTTCAAGGCCAGGTTGGATGAGGCTTTGAGTGACCTGTTCTAGTGGGAAGTGTCCCTGCCTATGACAGGAGGTCGGAACTAGCTGAGCTTTGAGGTCCCTTCCAGCCTAAACTATTCTGTGAGGCTGCTGAGGATGGAGGCAACTCTTTTAAGTGGGCTTTAATTACCAAGCTTGAAAAGGTTTTGGGCTCTCCAGTTTAATAGAGACAGGGATGAATTTGATAGAGACAGGGATGTGACGGAGAAGGTCCAGCAGAGGGCTATGAGGGTGATGTGAGGATTGGAGCACTGCCTGATGAGGAGAGGCTGTCGGACCTGGGGATGTGCTCCACAACCTCCCTGGAGGTGTTCAAGACCAGGTTGGATGAGACCTTGAGTGACCTGTTCTAGCAGGAGGTGTCTCTGCCTATGGCAGGGAGGTTGGAATTGGATGAGCTTTGAGATCCCTTCCAACCTAAACCATTCTACGATTCTAGGCCAACCAATCAACTCCAGGGCCAGACTCAAAGAGCAATCCAGGCCCAGGTCAGTGCTGTGGCTAAGAAGCTGTTTGAGCTGCAGGCAGGCGGCGGCGGCAGGAGCCGTTTGCAGGAGTAAATGAGGTTATTTCGGCAGCGGGGCGGATGTAGCAAACAAGCCACTTTAACTGAATATGGTAAACAGAGATGGAGTGATTAGAGCAAGAATGAATGCAATAGGGCTGTGAGCTGCTTTGAATTGCCTCCACTGACCACAATATCTGATAAAAGCCGTGGAAAAAAGTTCTGGTTTCCTCTTGCATGCAATTGATTATCTGAGCGAGATCTGCTGTTTTATACACACACACTCTGGCACTCTGAAAGGCAGTGACTTTGGTGATGCTGCCAGAAATAACCCAGAGCAGGAACAGTTAGATGGGATTTATTTTAGTTCAGGGTCATGGACTCTAGAAGTGAGAAAGGATGCAAAGACCTCTCCCAGGGCAAGCAGCAGGGAGGTTTGTTCTGAGTAGCTGAGATGTAATTACTCTGACCGTGCATGACCAACACGGCTCCTCACTTGACTTTCAGGACAAGGAGCAATGGGTGTAAGTTGCAGCAAAAGAGGTTCCAGCTCAACACAAGGGGGAACTTCTTGAGTGTAAGGGTCCCAGAGCTGGGACAGGCTGCCCAGAGAGGTTGTGGAGTCTCCTTCTCTGGAGCCTTTCAAGTCCTGTCTGGATGTGTTCCTCTGTGATCTGTGTTAGATAGGATTGTCCTGCTCTGGCAGGGGGTTGGACTTGATCATCTCCTTGGGTCCCTTCCAACCCCTAACATCCTATGATCCTGTGATCCTACAAAACCAGTAGGGAATAACCACAGAATGCCACCTCAGGGATCACCCAGTCCAACCTTTCTAGGTAACAGTCCAGTTGAAATGAGCTGGCCCAGCACCCTGGCAAGCCAAGCCATCAAACTGCCCAGTTCAGGGGAATCCAGTGCTTCCCTTGGGAGATGACAGGATCACAGGATGTAAGGGGTTGGAAGGGACCTCCAGACATCAAGTCCAACCCCCTTGCCAGAGCAGGACCAAATGATTCCAATGTGCAACTGTACTCACAGGGAAACATTTTCTTATGGAGTCCAACTGGAAATCTTTTCAGCAGTAAACCTGTCCCCATCACCCCTTGTCCTTTTGATGTGACTCCTTGTTGCTGTCCCAGGAGGTGTTCAAGCAAAGCTTGGATGGGGCACTTAGTGCCATGGTCAGGTTGAATGGACAGGGCTGGGTGATAGGTTGGACTGGATGAGCTTGGAGGTCTCTTCCAACCTGCTTGATTCTAGGATTCTATTCTATGATCTAAGCAACTCTGATCATAACTCAGGTGTTGCTGTTTAGTTATAGCTTTAAGTCCCTTCCAACCCAAACCNTTCTAGGATTCTATTCTATGATCTAAGCAACTTTGATCATAACTCAAACTAGTCGATGATTCTATGGCTTATGCCCCCATACAAATGTATTTAACTTTAGTGTTTGTGTGTGTACACATACAAGCCCCCACTTTATCTCTGCTCCCTGTCTGCTGCACAAGCCCAGCTCACATAGCTCTCAGGAGCACAGGTGCCAGGCAGGTTCTGTTCTGCCTGGGCATCCTCCTGCTCCCAACCTCAGCCTAACTTCCACCAGCTCTACACAGCCACAGGTACCCAAAAGCCTGGAGCCACAAAACCTGGCAGCTCCCTAACATGGGAGCCAGCTGCCAAAAAATACAAGGGAAAAAGGCAACTATTAGGGAAAATAAAACATGAAAGACTCTTCCAGCTCACCTCTTTTCCCCCCCACACTCCTGATAGGTAACATGGTCTGGGGACAAGCACAACCTGTGTTTGACTCAGGCAAATAAAAGCATCTGCTGATGCACCTTCTCCCCCACGAGGGCTGTGTGAGGCACAGGGACGTGTCACCATGACAGCTTGTACTTTCAGTAATGACTCCAAGATCAATGGCAGAGAAGATGAAGAAGAAAAGTGATTTAATTTTCAGATCAACAGATCACACAAGTGCACAAAGTATGCCCTGTCACTTCAACCTCTTACCTCGCTGCCTTCCATCCTTCAGCTCGGCTGGCAGCAAAACGCTACCGCGTGGCACACTTCATCTTCCTTCACCCCCTCTGAGGCCCTGGCTACCTGTGAAAGGTCCCCACCAGACTTTGATTTTGATGCAGAAAAGATGGAAAGCTGATGGAAAGTTTCCCTTGCTAGTTGGGGATTTTGGTTGCCCT
This sequence comes from Tricholaema leucomelas, assembly GCA_013400475.1. Lineage (NCBI taxonomy): Eukaryota > Metazoa > Chordata > Aves > Piciformes > Lybiidae > Tricholaema lacrymosa > Tricholaema leucomelas. Next base: position 48,737 of record WAAF01016656.1, on the reverse strand, counting down.
GATAATGGTCCAGGTTTGCAAAACACTCGGGAGAGGAGCACAAAGAAAGAGGAGGACTGAAAACTTAGGAAATGTCAACCCATAGTAACTGAGTCTTGACCTATGAGTCCTGGGGAGTACAAGGACAAAGCCTAATGGTCAGATCACAGAATCACACAATATCAGGGGCTGGAAGGGACCTCCAAAGCTCAGCCAGTCCAACTTCCCTGCCAGAGCAGGATCACCTATAGCAGATCACACAGGAACACATCCAGGTGGGTTTTGAATATCTCCAGACAGGAAGACTCCACAACGCCCCCTGGGCAGCCTCTTCCAGGGTTCTCTCCTGCTCACAGTGAAGAAATTCACCCTCATTTTTAAATGGAACTTCCTATTGCCTCAACTTCCATGCCCCTTGTCACTGGGCATGACCCAGCAGAGCCTGGCTCCAGCCTCCTGGCACTCACCTGCACATCTTTAGAACCATTGCTGAGGTCACCTCTCAGTCTCCTCTTCTCCAAGCAGCACAGCTCCAGCTCCCTCAGGCTCTCCTCCTAACAGAGCTGTTCCATTCCCTTCATCATCTTTGTGGCTCTGTGATGGACTCTCTCAAGCAGTACTATGTCCTTCTTGAACTCAGGGGATGGCTTTGAACATCTCCAGATGTCCTGGAGGTGTACAAAACCACATTGGATGGGACCTTGAGCAACCTGGAGTAGTGGAAGATGTCCCTGCCTGTGGCAGAGCTGTTGGAACTAGATAGAATCATAGAATGGTTTAGGTTGGAAGGGACCTCAAGGATCATCCAGCTCCAACCCCCTGCCATAGGCAGGGACACCTCCCACTAGAGCAGGTTGCTCAAGGCCTCATCCAGCCTGGCCTTAAACGCCTCCAGGGATGATCTTTAAGGTCCCTTCCAACCTAAACCATGCCATGATTATGTGATAAAGAAGTAGAACTATCAGAGCAAGGATATGCCAGAGAGCCTCAGAGAATAGCAGAGCAATGAGCAATGAGCTAGATGCAGGGAGGCAGAGCTTCACCCTAGCCCTTTGTGGGACCTTTTAGTGCTGCTTTAACTCAGCCACAGCTGCAGGATGGGGAGCAGTGAGCTGCAGAACACAGCCTCCCACCACTCTGAGCTTCTACTCATTATCTGAGGGCTTTTTGGAGGCCTCATCCAGGAACCATTGCAGCTGTGAAACACCACCTTAGCAACCAACCCTTTCAGTCAGTGCCAACTGCTACTCAGCATTGGGTTAGGAGATCACAGGCTCACAGGATGTCAAGGGTTGGGAGGGAACCAAAGAGTTCATTGAGTCCAACTCCCCTGCCAGAGCAGGACCATCCTATCTAGCTCAAGTCACACAGGAACACGTCCAGACAGGCCTTGAAAGGCTCCAGAGAAGGAGACTCCACAATCTCTTTGGGGAGCCTGTTCCAGTGCTCTGTGACCCTTAAAGAAGTTCCCCCTTGTGTTGAGCTGGAACCTCTTTTGCTGCAACTTATACCCATTGCTCCTTGTCCTATCCCAGGCAGCAGTGAGCAGAGCCTGTCCCCCCCTCCTCGTGGACAGCCCTGAGATAGTTATAAACATTTATCAAATCTCCTCTAAGTCTTCTCTTCTCCAGACTAAGCAGCCCCAGGGCCCTCAGCCTCTCCTCATCCACCATGCCCTCCTGTCCCCTCATCATCCTTCTAGCCCTCTCCAGCAGATCCCTGTCCCTCTTCAAATGGGGAGCCCCAAACTGAAGGCAGTACTCAAGATGAGGTCTCAGCAGGGCAGAGCAGAGGGGCAGGAGAAGCTCCCTTGATCTGCTGGACACACTCCTCCTAATGCACCCCAGGATCCCATTGGCCTTCTTGGCCCCCAGGGCACATTGCTGTGCCATAGCTAACTTGTTAGCCACCAGGACCCCCAGGTCCCTCTCCTTGGGGGCTGCTCTCCAGCAGTCACCTCCCAGCCCAGACTGCTGCAGTTTATTATCCCTCCCCAGGTGCAGGACTCTGCATTTGTCCTTGTTGAACCTCCTCTGGTTCCTCTGTGCCCAGCTCTGCCTGCCCAGGGCTCTCTGGATGGCCTCACAGCCTGCAGCTGTCTCAGCCAAGCCTCCCAGCTTGGTGTCAGCAGCAAACTTGCTGAGCAGACTCTGTCTGTCTGTGCCCTCAGCAATGGTATTGATGAAGATGTTTAACAGGACTGGCCCCAGCACTGATCCCTGGGGGACTCCACTGGTCACAGCTCTCCAAATGGACCTGACACTATTGATCACCACCCTCTGAAGTCTATCTTGCAACCAGCTCCTAACTCACCTCACTGCCTGCTCTTCCATCCCACACTTCCTCATCTTGCTCACTAAAATGTCATGGGAGACAGTGCCAAAGGCCTTGCTAAGGTCAATAAAGTCCTTCAACACCTCTGCTGGAGGAACAAGCATGCAAACAGCTGTTTGGTGAAGCTGGGAAGGTGGTGTCTCTGCCAGCCCAGCCATGATGGCTCTAACCAGTATGACTGGTGGCAGGTGATAAATCAGATGCCCTTTAACTCCACAGCTGAGCTACACACACACTCCAGCACAGAGAGCATGAGCTCTAACCAACACTTGTACTGACAGGTGATAAATTATGTGCCCTTTAACTTGTGTGGACCAGTTGCAAAGGGAGCTAATTAGAAATTCATGCTCACTTCTTCTGGTGTATGATTTCCTGCTTGATTTGCTCGAGCTGTTGGTGGGGACTGCTTGCTGGGATTAAGACTCTCCAGAGAAGGGAGCAGAGAAGTCCTCTGCAGAGCACCACGACCTCTAGTGCTCTGCAGCCTGGAGAAATCACTGGCACAACAAAGTAGCAGGAATAAAAAGTGACCCAAATGTTTTATGGACATAGGATGGGGAAGTGGCTCCCTGCCAGTGAGCCCAGCAGGTACAGCTTGCACATGTAAAAGCAGTGCTTAACTGCCAGGAGCCTTCCCTGAAAATACAAAAAGGAACAGAAAACTCTTTCTGAAGCCTGGAGAGCTTTTGCATGTCATGGAATCCCAGCATGGTGGGGGTTGGAAAGGATCTCTGGAGATTATTCAGTCCAAATCCCCTGCCAGAGCAGGGGCACCCATGGCAGCTTGCCCAGGAGTACAATGTCCAGGCGGGTTTGGAATCTCTCCAGAGGAGGAGACTCCACAGCCTCTCTGGGCAGCCTGCTTCAGGGCTCCAGCACCCTCACAGCAAAGAAATGTCTCCTCCTGTTCAGATGGAACCTCCTGGGTTCCAGTTTGTGCCCACTGCCTCTTGTCCTGTTACTGGCACCACTGAGAAGAATCTGGTCCCATCCTCTTGCCCTGCACCCTTTAGCTCTTGCTGAGCATTCATCAGATACCCTCTGGGGCTGCTCCTCTCCAGGCTCAATAGTCCCAGGGCTCTCAGCCTTTCCTCCTCATATCTCTGGAGCCTCTGCTGGACCCTCTCTTGAACTGGGGAGCCCACAACTGGCCTCATTGCTCCAGATGTGATCTTGCAAGGGCAGAGCAGAGGGGAAGGAAAGCCTGCCTTGACCTGCTGCCCAGAGTTTTCTCAATACAGCCTTTTTGGCCACTGGAGCACATGTTTCAGGGGGAACCTGTCAACCAGGACTCCAAGTTCCACGTGTTGCCTTGCAAATACCTTTTAAAGCTCCTTTCTACCTGCTTCTGGAGGTCTTTTGCTAAGGCCTGGCCAGTCTCAGCCTCTTGAGCATCACCTCCATGACCCTCCTGCAGCAGTGGCAAGGGAGAGCTCCCCAGCACCCTTCTGCATCCTCCAGCATCCACTCTGCTGGGTGTTGGTAAGGCAAATGACCACCTACTGCCCTCACCCTGCTTTCCAAAGCCTTTCCCATGGTTTGGTGTTCTCCTCATTTCAGCAAATTACATCAAGTCCCATTTTCAAGGATTTATCAGTGTTTGTCTATGGGCAGCTTTGTACTTCCAGTCCTGTTCCCAGCCCTGCTACAAAAGGGGCATTTGTTAAAATATTCCATGACTGCAGAAGATTCATAACAGATTCAGAAACCCCAGTTATAATCATCATAATTTTTTTAGCACTTGTCTGCCAGACAGAATCATCAGCAGAAATGGGTCCCTGCTATCTGCAAGAGCAGTGTGTGATACGTTCATTTTCCCCCCCTCTCCTTTTCCTCCCCTCCTCTAGAAACTTCAATTATTAATGATGGAAAATTTTCCCTGCCTGTTCTTCCCTTGGTGAGAAAAAAATACACCAGCTAGACACAGAATCACAGTGTGGTAGGGGTTGGAAGTGATGTCTAGAGACCAAGTCCAGCCTTCTTGCCACAGTAGGTTCACCTAAAGGAGGTCACATATGAATATGTCTAGGTGGGTTTTGAGTGGCTCCAGAGATGAGGACTCCATCACCTTTCTGGGCAGCCTGCTCCAGGCCTCCAGCATCCCTAAATAAAATAAGGTCCTCCTCACATAATCATAAAACCATGGAATGTTAGGGGTTGGGAAAGATCTCCAGAGATCCATCCAGTCCAACCCCCCTGCCCAAGCAGGATCACCTAGAGCAGGTCACACAGCAACACATCCAGTGGGTTTTGAAAGCCTCAAGAGGAGACCCTACAATGCCTGCTCCAGGGCTCCAGCACCCTCACTGTAAAGAAGTTTCTGTTCACGTTGAAGTGGAACTTCCTGGGTTCCAGCTTGTACCTGTTCTTTGTCCTGTCACTGGGCACCACTGAAAAGAGCCTGGCACCTTCATCTTGCCCCCTACCCCTCAGATATTGATAGACATTGATCAGATCTCCCCTCAGCCTTCTCTTCTCCAAACTAAACAGCTCCAGGACTCTCAGCCTTTCTTTGTAGGGCAGATGTTCATGTCCCTCCATCATCCTTGCAGCTCTCTGTTGGAATCTCTCCAGTAGATCTGTCCCTCTTGAACTGGGGAGCCCAAAACTGGACACAGTATCGATGGAACGTTCTATGTTCAGGTTTGTGCCCATTACCCTTTGCCCTGACACTGGATAGCACTGGAAACAGCCAGAAACTGGTCCCATCCTCCTGCCACCCACCCTTCAAGTATTAACCACCATTGATAAGATTCCCACTCAGTTTTGTCTCTTTCAAGCCAAAGAGCCCAAATTCTCTCAGTCTTTCCTCATAAAGGAGATATTCCAGTCCCCTCAACATCTTTGTTGCCAATTTAAAGCTAATCCTCTTTATCTGCATGTAGATGAAGTTCCCTTTGCCTCTCCCCATTCATTGATCCAGCCAGCCAAAGGTACTCTCTAACTTAATTTGATGTCAAGCCATGATGTGTCCTGTAGGGAATCAGTGCCTCTGATCTCCCTGCTATAAATATGTCACCAGAATTAACTGCAGGCACTAATAGGTCACTCAATGAGCTCCACAGTGCACACAGGGCACCATCAGGCTGCTGTCTTGGTGCTTGTGATTGATGACACCAAAAATTAACCACAACACAGGGTTATCAGCCAGCCTGGAGACAAGGGACATGCTGACACATGCTCACCTCTCCACATGTGCTGTATCCCAACTTCTGACACATTTAACATACTTTACCAGTCAAAAATCAAAGGGAAATATTCCAATACCTAGCATAAAACAACAGAAAAGAAGTAAGATCTCCTCTAGATCTCCCTCCCTGCAAGTTTGTCCTGCTTCTCCCACTGCCTTTGGTGAGCAGCTAGAACCAAAACAGAATTCTTGGAGCCTTGATGCAGGAACAAATCCCCAAGGACAAAAGCAGCCACAGCATCAGACCTTTGGACTCATTCAAAGCCCACCAGGATCTGTCTGCACAGCTACAGCATCAGACCTCTGGACTAATTCAAAACCCACCAGGACCTGCCTGCACAGCTACAGCATCAGACCTCTGGATTTCAGTCAAAACCCACAAGAATCTGCCTGCACAAATTCTGCCAGGACAAATTCACTCTGTGCTGGGTGAGGAAGTGGCTGGAAGGCCGAGCCCAGAGAGTTGTGGTGAATGGTGCCACATCCAGTTGGCAGCTGTCACTAGTGGTGTTCCCCAGGGATCAGTGCTGGGCACAGCCCTGTTCAATATCTTTATTGATGATCTGGACCAGGGGATTGAGTCCAGCATCATTAAGTTTGCAGATGACACCAAGCTAGGAGCAGGTGTTGATCTGTTGGAAGGTAGGAGAGCCCTGCAGAGGGACCTGGCCAGGCTGGATGGGTGGGCAGAGGGCAATGGGATGAAATTTAACAAAGTCAAGTGCAGGGTCCTGCACTTTGGCCACAACAACCCCAAGCAATGCTACAGGCTGGGGACAGAGTGGCTGAGAGCAGCCAGGCAGAGAGGGACATGGGGGTACTGGTGGATAGTAGGCTGAAGATGAGCCAGCAGTGTGCCCAGGTGGCCAAGAGGGCCAATGGCATCCTGGCCTGTATCAGGAGCAGTGTGGCCAGTAGGACAAGGGAGGTTCTTCTTCCCCTGTACTCAACACTGGTCAGGCCACACCTTGAGTACTGTGTCCAGTTCTGGGCTCCTCAACTCAAGAGAGATGTTGAGGTGCTGGAAGGTGTCTGGAGAAGGGCAACAAAACTGGTGAGGGGCCTGGAACACAAACCCTACGAGGAGAGGCTGAGGGAGCTGGGATTGTTTAGCCTGGAGAAGAGGAGGCTCAGGGCAGACCTCATTGCTGTCTACAACTACCTGAAGGGTGGTTGTAGCCAGGTGGGGGTTGGTCTCTTCAAAGCTCTCTGCTCACTCTGTGCTGGTTTATGCACACCACGGCCAGCCAAGACACTCCAAGTCAGGCAAGAGCCTTTGTTGCTTAACTGCATTCCTCTGTTCATGGTTTATGCCCTCTTCTGCCTCCAGAGAAGGAGACTCCACAGCCTCTCTGGGCAGCCTGCTCCAGGGCTCCAGCACCCTCACTGTAAAGTTTCTCCTGCCATTGAAGTGGAAATTCCTGGGCTCCAGCTTGTACCTATTATTCCTTGTCCTATTACTGGGCACCATCAGTAAGAACCTGGCACCTTTGTCTTGGCAGATATTTATAGACATTCATAACATTCCCTCTCAGCCTTCTCTTCTCCAGACTAAACAGCCCCAGGCCTCTCAGCCTTTCTTCATAGCAGAGATGTTCCAGTCCCTTCATCATCCTCATAGCTCTCTGTTGGACTCTCTCCAGCAGATCCCTGTCTTTCTTGAACTGGGAAGCCCCAAACTGGGCACAGTACTCCAGGCCAAGATGGCCAAGCTAAGCTGTCTCACCACTCTCCCATGGTATGTCACTATGTCAGGGATGCTGAGGCCACCAAGAGTGTCCAGATGAGCCCCTTGGGGCCAGGACTAATGCTGGAGACAATTAATCAGGAGCCATCCTCTGAGTGACAATTTGGGTAGTGTTGCTCTCACTGGCACCCTGAAAAGCAGCAGCTGTTGCCCCCAACAATGTTAGTGATTCCCACAGGGTGGGGGAATGCCACAGCCTATAGAACCTTGGGTGTGGCCTCTCAGCTGGGCCAGAGCTTGCTCTACAAGATGCATGACATCTCTGGAGGGGAGGTCCTGCTTAATTTTCTCCATCATTAGTCCTGGCACCATGGAGCTCATCTGAAGCATGAGCCAAGATGCGCAGAGCTGCTGCCACCCCCACTCGTTAGGGGGTGACAGGACTGCACTGCTCATTTCATCTCCTGCTGTCAGAGGACCACCAGATTAACCCTTGAACTAAAGCTTGTCCTCAAATCCCCAGGAAATCTCCCCACACACACTCATGGCTTCCCAGAGCACACAAGAGCTCCTTCAAGTTCTTTTTACCGTGGTCCTTTCCAAACAGATGATGCTGTTTCTAGTGCCTACCTCAAACCCAGCTCCTGCTCTTGCTTCACCTCACTGTGGCCATGACCATCCCATGCCAACTGCTGGGAAAAGCATCCACCAGCACCTGGAAATCACTCCCCAGGCTGAGGAACACTCCAGTTCCTGCAGGAATCACAGACATTTTGAGGAGAAAAGTTGCTGCTTTTCAGGATGCTCACATCCTGAATCATACAATCACAGAATCACAGCATCATTCAGGGCTGGAAGCAACCACAAGGACCAGCCAGTTCCAATCCCCTCCCCATGGGCAGGGACACCTTACCCTAGAGCAAGCTGCCCACAGCCTCATCCAGCCTGGCCTTAAACACCTCCAGGGAAGGGGCTTTGACCAACTCCCTAGGCAAGCCATGCCAGGGTCTCACCACCCTCATGGTGAACAACTTCTAACACCCAGCCTGAATCTACCCATTTCCAGCTTTGTTCCATTCCCCTCAGTCCTGTCACTCCCTGACATCCTAAAAAGTTCCTCCCCAGCTTTCTTGTAGCTCCCTTAAGACACCCAAAGGCCACAAGAAGGTCACCTTGGAGCCTTCTCTCCAGACTGAGCAGCCCCAACTCCCTCAGTCTCTCCTCACAGCAGAGCAGCTCCAACCCTCTGCTCATCCTTGTGGCCCTCCTCTGGACATGTTCCAGCAGGACCACCCAGGCTATTATTGCTCAGAAGATGGCTCCAGCAAGCAGAGGCAAAGGGCTGGCTGTGTTGAGGGGTTCAGTTGTTGCACAGCCCTCTCAGCACAGCACCATTTCCATTTCCCTTCACACATGAATGGGCCTCACACATGAATAAAGCCCTGGAAATGCATCTGACCCAGCCCTGAGTGGCTGTCAGCCCTGCATGCAGGGAGCAGCCTCCCATCTCCTCCCATCCAGCTACTGCAGAGCACTCCTGACACAGCTTTGGTCTCTGACCCAGCCCTCATTGGTTTGCTCTACCAAAGCAACCAAGCCACTGCCATTTGGTACACAGAATCCCAGACTGGTTTGAGCTGGAAGGGACCTTTGAAGATCTTCTAGTCCAACCCCCTACAGTCAGCAAGGACATATGCAACTAGAGCAGGCTGTTCAGAGCCCCAGACAACCTGACCTGGAATGGTGCCAGGCATGAGGCATCTCTCACCTCTCTAGGCAACCTGGACCAAGGTCTCTCCAACCTCAGTGTCAACCATTTCTCCCTTCTCTCCTTTCTGAATCTCCTGCTTTTAGTTTCAAATCACCACCCCTCGTCCTGTCACAAGAAGCCCTGCTCAAAAATCTGCTTCCAGCTTTCTGATCAGCCCTTTTAAGCACTAAAAGGCCACCAGAAGGTCTTCCTGGAGCCTTCTCTTTTCCCCAACTCTCCCAGCCTGGCCTCACAGCAGAGGGCTTCCAGCCCTCCCAGCACTGCTGTGGCCTTCCTCTGGCCCTACTCCAAGAGGTCCATGGACAAGAGGGATGTGGAGATGTTGGAGTGTGTCCAGAGAAGGGCCAGGAGGATGCTCAGAGGGCTGCAGCAGCTCTGCTATGAGAACAGACTGAAAGAGTTGGGGCTGTGCAGGCTGGAGAAGAGGAGGCTCCCAGGTGACCTTCTTGTGGCCTTCCAAGATCTGAAGTGGTCTACAAAAAAGCTGGGGAGGGACTTTTGAGGCTGTCAGGGAGTGGCAGGAGTGGGGGGAATGGAGCAAAGCTGGAGGTGGGGAGAGTCAGGCTGGAGGTGAGGAGGAAGTTGTTGAGCATGAGAGTGGTGAGAGGCTGGAATGGGTTGCCCAGGGAGGTGGTTGAGGCCCCATGGCTGGAGGTGTTTCAGGCCAGGCTGGCTGAGGCTGTGTGCAGCCTGCTCTAGGGTAGGGTGTCCCTGGGCATGGCAGGGGGGTTGGAACTGGCTGCTCCTTGTGGTCCCTTCCAGCCCTGACTGATTCTATGCTTCTATGATTCTAGCTCCCCTGGCACACAGCCCTGGGCAGGAGCCCTCTTCGCTGGCTGGCATTTGGCTTCTCCTCACAGGGCTTTTTGCACAGCTTCCCTCATCCTTCTTTAGACAGAGCTGTTCCTCTTCCACTGAAGGTCCCTGCTGTGCCTGCCCGAGGGTAGGAAGTGACTCTAATGCAGCTCAGAGGGCAGCAGTCACTGCAAAGGTTTGCTCAATTAACAGGATCATTGCAAACACCTCCTGCCTCCTGGAAAGGCTTAAATCAACAGCCAAATGCTGCCCAGCAGGGATGTGGCTGCCCTCTGAGTCCCATGCTGGTCCAGAGCCAGAAGCATAAAAGCTAATTGTCCTTAAATCCTCAAATCCTCCCTGTTTGGGAATTCACAGCCCTTCCCCATTAGATCCTGCATTTTCATAGAACAGAGTCAGAGAATGGTTTAAGCTGGGAGAGACCTCTAAAGATCATTGAGTTCAGCCCTTAGCCCAGCTCTGCCAGGTCACCAAACCACATCCCTCAGCATCACAGCTTTTCCAGTACCAAGGATGGGGACACCAGCACTGCCCTGGGCAGCCTGTTCCAAGGCTTGACAACTTTTACATGGAACAAATTCTTCCTTATGTCCAACCTCAGCCTCTCACTGTGCAATCTGAGGCAGTTTCCTCTTCTCACAAGTAACCAGAGATAGAAGAGATCAAACCCCAGCCTGGCTCCAGCCTCCTTTCAGGGAGCTGTAGAGAGCAATGAGGTCTCCCTTCAGCCTCCTATTCTCCAGACTGAACAACTCCAGTTCCCTCAATTGCTTCTGATAGGACTCTTGTTCAAGACCCTTCCTCAGCTTTGTTGTCCTTCTCTGGACACACTCCAGCCCCTCAATGTCTTTCTTGCAGTGAGGGCTCCAAAACTGAACCCAGAACTCCAAGTGTGGCCTCACCAATGCTGAGTACAGGAGGGACAATCACTTTGCTGGTCCTGCTGGCCACACTATTCCTGATCCAAGCCAGGATGCTGCTGGCACACACACTGGCTCATCTTCAGCCAGCTATCAACCAACACCCCAGGTCCTTTCCCACCTGGCAGCTTTCCAGCCACTCTGTCCTATGCCTGAAGCAATTTTGCTCATGCTCTTACAATCACTATCAGAAGATGGTGGGCTGTGATTCAGTCGTCATGGGATGCAGCAGAAGTGCAGGATAATGACCTAGAAGGGATGGCTTCAAGTGGTCTTTATGTGTGGTGGTCAAAACAATGAGGATGCTGCTGCCCTGCTCCCTTCCATGGGGTACATCCCTCCAGCTTCAAGAGACAGCACTTGAGAAAACTGCCAGGGCATGATGTGCTTCTGCCCCACCTGCTGAATGGGCAGAGAGCTTGTATCAGGGCTAGCACCTGAGCATCTCAGCAGGCTACCATACTGCAGGTGAGGTCTCACCAGAGCAGAGGAGAGTGGCACAATCCCCTCTCTCAACCTGCCAGCCACGCTTCATTTCACTGCACACTCTAAGGAGGGAGCATTCATTTACTCAGCTGCACATCAGTCACACCAAAGCCAACAAATAACCACAGAGAACTTGCTTGCAAACATCCAGCAGGTTGCAGTTTGGTCACACAGAGCTAGTCCTTAAACAATACCTCCAGGCAGACAGGTGCAGTAACGTCTAACGGCGACACCAACGGATTTGTGGCCAGAGGAAAGCATCACAGGAACCTCATTCACAGGGACAACCTTGACCTGTTCTCCTGGCACACCAGCTGCTGTAATTCCATGTCCCTCAACTGGCACCTGCACGAGGGCTTCTTTAAGAAGCTATTTTCAGACTCTCATCATTCAGGAGAACCTTACCTAAGGACTCTGTACATCTTCACCAGAAGGGCTCTCCTGTTTATCTGATAACAAGTAGACATTTCTTTGTAGTGAGATGCCAATGACAGCAATAGCTGGAATCTCTTAGGATGAAGGAGCTGTCCTCAGAGGTGTACCTGGCCTTCAGCAGGAGGGCAGGATGGAGACATCCATGGGCTGAAAACAGGTGGAGGATGCTGAGGGAGCTGGGGTTGTGCAGCCTTCAGAAGAGGAGGCTCAGGGGTGATCTCATTGCTCTCTATGACTACCTGAAGGGAGGCTGTAGCCAGGTGGGGTTGGGCTCTGCTGCCAGGCAACCAGCAACAGAACAAGGGGACACAGCCTCAAGCTGTGGCAGGGCAGGTCTAGGCTGGATGTTAGGAGGAAGTTGTTGGCAGAGAGAGTGATTGGCATTGGAACGGGCTGCCCAGGGAGGTGGTGGAGTGGCTGTGCCTGGAGGTGTTGAAGCAAAGCCTGGCTGGGGCACTTAGTGCCATGGTCTGGTTGCTTGGGCAGGGCTGGGTGCTAGGTTGGGCTGGATGAGCTTGGAGCTCTCTTCCACCCTGGCTGATTCTGTGATTTCATGATTATATGATGAGCAACAGCAGCACCCAACCAACAAGCAGCTTCTCTCTGAGCCTACTTCAATGGCAACCACAAGCAATGACTAACACTAAGCACATCCTCACCAGAACAATGCTAGTGTAAAAATACCACAATCAAGGCATTAAACTAGGAGTCAATGCTCCATCAGTCACTGCCAACACCAGACTGAGAGATTTAGGCAAGAGTTAAGCAGTTTTAATCCACGTTTCATTACAGCAGTACTTTGGTACTGCCACTTAAGGCTATAAAGAACAAAGCTGTCTTGAAAGCACAGCCCCAAGTAGAATATGATTCTGTGAACATCACTTCCCTGAATCAGCAAAAGCTGCCAAACCTCTTTCTCAACAAGATCTATGCTTGCTGCATTTCCTTTTCTTCCAGCAAAGAGCATCACCTTGTTACCATCATTTAATGGCAGAATATTGAAGACATCACTTATCTCCCTTTTCCCAGCTACAGCAGATCTTGAATTCCATCTCCTCCTCTGCTCTAGGATTTATTCTCAGTACCCACATGCCAACTTAGCCAAGCAGACACATCACACTAGTTTCAAGAGGAGCTGTAGGACCTGCTGCAGCTGCTCAGACCAATTAGTTCAACGCCTTTCCTCTGGAATTAATCACTCTGTTGTGAAGCTTCAAAACACCACACAAGGCTCAGAACACCCCTAGCAGAAGCTGAGATGTGTGGATAACGACAGAAATGAAACACACACTGCCTGGAAGTGCAAAGGGCTGAGCCAGCATTGGGAGCTCATCTCTGACAGTCTCTCTGCTGACTGTTCGCAGCGCCAGGGCAGCACAGCACATGGGCAATGGAGAACAGGAACAGCAAGTCCAAAGGTACACTGAAATGGGGGGGGGAGGGGGGAAGTAGAAAGAGGAAGTGTTCATTGTAATGACCAAAAATAAACCTAAACCCATGTAGCAGTTACTGGTTTGTGTCTTTGAGTTGAGCATAGGTAAGGCTGGATTTAGGATGAGGAGTGACTGAGCACTAATTTCAGAGTCCCAGCAGGATGGGGGTTGGAAGAAACCTCTGGGGATCATCTAGTCCAACCTCCTTGCTAAAACAAGGTCACCCACAGCAGCTTGCTCAGGGTTACAACCTCCAGGTTTGGAATCTCTCCAGAGAAGAAGACTCCACAACCTCTCTGGGCAGCCTACTCCAGGCTGGAGCTCCAGCACTCACAGCAAAGAAGTTTCTCCTCCTGTTCAGCTGGATTCCAGTTTGTGCCCACTGCCCCTTGTCCTGTCACTGGGCACCACTGAAAAGAATCTGGCCCCATCCTCTTGTCCTCCAACTTACAGATTTAACTCTGTTTAACCCTAAGCAGATATTTAACTCTCAGCAGGCATTTAATTCTTCAGCAGGAGGCTGGACAGTTCTTCATGCCCACACAGCAGGTACCTGACTCCCACTGGCACTTGGAAATCCCAGCCCAGCTGACTGGGCACAGCAACCTGCCATCCTCATGCTTGTAAGCCATCAGTCAACAGCCCTGCCAAGCCTGGGGTGTGTTACACAGGCACTGCTGCAGAAAGGCTTTTAGAGCCATTTAATATCCTTGCTGGAGGTCACATTCAGCCCCTGCAGGTGCACATGGATTAGGAGGAGCACACTCAGTCACACCAACCACAAGCACAGCTGCTAACAGCAAGAGCTGGGGACAGCAGTTACAAACAGGGCAGACAAAATTCTGTCTTCCTTCATGCAGGGAAAATAGAGAGAGAGGGGAAAAAAAGTAGAAAAGGAAAAGCCAACAGAAATGGTTCATCAGGTAGTCATAGCTGGCTAGAAACAAAAACCACAGCCACCTACAGCCTGTGCACAGGGGAGCTTCTGGGGCCCTCACCTCCTGGTTTTGTTTCACTTCAGACAAAAGCAGGGCTTCCTTCAGTCTCTGTACTGAAAAAGGATAAACACCAAAGGCCAATCTAAGGGTCTGAGCTCTGTGCTGGATGGGCAGCCCTGCCTGAACGTGGGTTGCCTGTGCAGGCATAGCCACCCAGTGAGCTTTACTGGTCTTACCGGAGGCCACTGATGTGTGCAACTCAGCAGTTCCCTTCCACAGCTCTCCTCAAAACCCATTTGATTTGCCATTTGTTGCAGCAAGGTTAGTCTCTCCCTGGCAGAGGACACTCTCCACACACAAACTCATTTCAAATGCTCTTCTCCTCTCCATTCCTGATCTTGCTGTGGTCACCTGGATGTTGCTCTATACCCCACAAAGCTTGTCCAGAGGCATCAGGGTGTATTCTTCTCTGGAGAAGAGCACCCAATAGATTTCTTTGCACGAAGGAGAAGATAAATGTGATGGAGTGAGGTCCTGGCTCCCCAACCTGTCACCTACAGCATCAGTTTTCCTGCTCACAGCTTGCAAGTGTCAATTACTCAACACCTCTATGAATACATCACCTTACACACACTATTATGCTCCATTCTTAGCTACACCAGGGAAAGCCTCAGCCTGCCAGGGGAGAAAAATCAGAGGTAGCAGGAAGGCCAGGCAGGAAGCAAGGGCAGCAGAGGGTTGGGCAAAAGCACAAAAGCAGCAATGCAATGCTGAACACCTCCACCACTTCCCTGGGCAGCCTGTTCCAATGCCTGACCACTCCTTCAGGATAGAAATTCTTCCTAATATCCAGCCTAGTAATAGCTCTCCTGATGCAGTCTGAGGCCAGTACCTCTTGTCCTGTCCTTAGTTACTTGGGAGAAGAGGCCAACACCAGCCTCACTACAACTTCCTTTGGATTAGCTACAGAGAGCAATGAGGTCTCCTCTCAGCCTCCTTCTTCTTTGGGCCAAACAACCCCAGCTCCTCCACTGTCTCCTCACCAGACCTGCACTCTAAACCCTTCAGCAGCTTGGTTACCTTTCTCTGTGCCCACTCCAGCACCTCAATGTCTTTCTTACACTGTGGTGCCAAAAACTGCATGCAGTACTCAATGTGCAGCCTCACTAGTGCCACACACAAGGGCACAAGCTGAGTTATCCCAAGCTGCCCCAAACCCCAGTCACAACCAAATCCCAGAAGCTCTCTGAATCCTCTATCTTGACCTTGGCTCATGTTAAAATAAAGATGTGGCCCTTTTTGTCCCTCCCACCTTCAAAACGACAAGAGATAGGGACAGAGAACAGAACTAAACCTTCCTTCCTTCCTCCTCCTCCCCACCAACACTTTATCACAGCGAACACCTGCCATGCAAACAGCCCTGGGAGAAACAGGAGGTTCGGGGAACTGCCTCAGCAGCAACCTAGACACCACAGGAAACAAAACAACCTGTACCAGGAGAAGAGCTGAGCTGCAGCACAGCCCACAGAGCAAAAAAGTTTTCATGCTCTGGGGACAGATGAATTCTGCTTTTGCCCAGCGAGGGGATGCGACCGCCCTGTGCCCACCAGGCTTCTGCAAAGAGCCTTGCAAGCAGAGCAAAACCTGCTCCAAGTATGCTCAGCATTGGTGGGGGAGGGGGAAGGGGGTGGTAAAAGTCATAGCCAAAGGTTGAAAAGTTGCTCCCTGTGCCATGTCCACAGCTTGCAGGTCTGGAACTAGGAAGCAGAGAATGGTTTAGGTTGGAAGGGACCTCAAAGCTCAGCCAGTTCCAAGCCCCTGACATAGGCAGGGACACCTCCCACTAGAACAGGTCAATCAAGGCCTCATCCAACCTGGCCTTGAACACCTCCAGGGAGGTTGTGGAGCACAGAAGCACCAAATGTGATCTTTGATCACATTGGGTGCTTCTGTGCTCCACAACCTCCCTGGGCAACCTGTGCCAGTGTCTCACCACTCTCACTGAAAAGAACCCTTTCCTAACACACAGTTTCAATCTCCCCTCTGCCAGTTTTAACCCATTCCTCCTCATCCTGTCATTACAAGACCTTGTCAACAGTCCCTCCCCAGCCCTCCTGTAGGTCCCCTTCAGATACTGGAAGGCTACTACAAGGAACCTTCATAGCATCACAGAATCTCAAAACGGTAGGGGATGGAAGTGACCTCTGGAGCTCATTGGGTCCAACTCTCCTGCCAAGGCAGGTTCACCTTAAGAAGGTCACACAGGAACACATCCAGGCAGGTCTGGTATGTCTCCAGAGATGAAGATTCCATTACCTCTCTGAGCAGCCTGCTCCAGTGCTCTGTCACCCTTAAATTCACAGAATGGACCAGGTTGGAAAAGACCTCTGAGATAATTCAGTCCAACCTAACTCCTTCCCATTAACTAAACCCTGCACCGAGTGCCTCCTCCAGACATTCCTCCTCATGTTTAGATGGAACTTCTTACGTTCAAGTTTGTGCCTGTTGCCACTTACCCTGTCACTGGAAAAGGCTCTCCTGACATCCACCCTTTAATTGACGAGATCTCACCTTGGTATTCTCTTCTCCATCCTAAAAAGCCTAAATTATCTCAGTCTTTCCTTACAAGAATAACATTCCAGTCCCCTCAGCATCCTTTCAGCCTTTTGCTGTACCCTCTCCAGTAAGTCCCTGTCCCCCTTGAACTGGACCCAGTCTTTCAGATGTGGCCTCACCAGGGCAGAGTGGAGGGGGAGCAGAATCTCCCTTGGCCTTTCTCTGAAAGCAGCAGGAGTCACAACGAGCTGGTGCCCAGAGAGCCAGGACATCAAAGAACAAGACCTCCTTGTGGCCTTCCAGGATCTGAAGGGGGCTACAAAAAGCTGGGGAGGGACTTTTTAGGCTACCAGGGAGTGACAGGACTGGGGGAAATGGAGGAAAGCTGGAGGTGGAAGGATTCAGAGTGGAGGTGAGGAGGAAGTTGTTGAGCATGAGAGTGGTGAGAGGCTGGAATGGGTTGCCCAGGGAGGTGGTTGAGGCCCCATAGCTGGAGGTGTTTAAGGCCAGGCTGGCTGAGGCTGTGGGCAGCCTGCTCTAGGGTAGGGTGTCCCTGGGCATGGCAGGGGGGTTGGAACTGGCTGATCCTTGTAGTCCCTTCCAACCCTGACTGATTCTATGATTCTAAGACACACGGGGAATCCTTCTGGGATTCCTCTGGAGGATTTAGGTTCATCTTGCACAAGCTAATTGGTTCCCCCTGCTTGGTTACAAAGCATTTACCACTGTTTCTGTCTGGGGCTTTTTTAACCTTCAGAGAATCAAAATAAAAGAATGAAAGTAAAAATTAGCACTACCAACATCTGCAGCCTCATGAGCTGTGTGGGAAACATCTCAATCCCTGCACCTCATCCCTAAGGCCGCTGGATGCCAGAGCTCCCCAGAAGTGACTGCGCCGCTGCTGGGATGAGACCTGCAGGGAAGTGACCATTTGTTTGTCACAGAGCACGCAGGGATGGCAGCACTGGGAGGTGGTTATTTCTGTTTGAGATGTCTACCAGGCTGTGAGACAATTTGGGAGTGCACAAGCCTGAAATCATTCCCCAGGCCAAATTTATAGCTGGCAGCAGTCAGAATGATCACAAACTTGTCATCTTATCAAAGACTCACTTGACCTGCCACACTCTGGAGCTGTCAGCTGGGAACCCAGAGCAGCAGTGGCAGAGAGGTCAGGCCACTTTCTCACAGTATCATTTTTGTTTCAGTGGTTTTTGAGTCACTGAATGCCACAGTGTCTCTTCTCCACAGCTACATGCCACCAGCTGGCTGGTGGAGCAGTGCCAGGTCATGCTCACCGATGGGACTCCACCACCAAACCCAAAGCAGCTTCAGATCATAAAATCATAGAATGTTAGGGGTTGGAAGGGTCCTCTAGTGATGACCCAGGCCAACCCCACTGCCCAGGCAGGATCACCTAGGGCAGGTCATACAGGAACACATCCAGGAGGAGGGTTTTGAAAGCCTCCAGAGAAGGAGACTCCACAGCCTCTCTGGGCAGCCTGCTCCAGGGCTCCAGCACCCTCACTGTAAAGTTTCTCCTGCCATTGAAGTGGAAATTCCTGGGCTCCAGCTTGTACCTATTATTCCTTGTCCTATTACTGGGCACCATCAGTAAGAACCTGGCACCTTTGTCTTGGCACCCACCCCTCAGATATTTATAGACATTCATAACATTCCCTCTCAGCCTTCTCTTCTCCAGACTAAACAGCCCCAGGCCTCTCAGCCTTTCTTCATAGCAGAGATGTTCCAGTCCCTTCATCATCCTCATAGCTCTCTGTTGGACTCTCTCCAGCAGATCCCTGTCTTTCTTGAACTGGGAAGCCCCAAACTGGGCACAGTACTCCAGGCCAAGATGGCCAAGCTAAGCTGTCTCACCACTCTCCCATGGTGTGTCACTATGTCAGGGATGCTGAGGCCACCAAGCGTGGCCAGATGAGCCCCTTGGGGCCAGGACTAATGCTAGAGACAATTAATCAGGAGCCATCCTCTGAGTGATAATTTGGGTAATGTTGCTCTCACTGGCACCCTGAAAAGCAGCAGCTGTTGCCCCCAACAATGTTAGTGATACAGTACTCCAGGTGTGGTCTCCACCAGGACTAAGCAGAGGGGAAGGAGAAGCTGGTGGGCAGAAGGGGAGGAAGCCCCCCCTCCAGAGCACACTTATTGGTATACACCCCTCAGGATGCTCCAACACCTGCACCTCCAGCTGGGGAGGACGTGATGCAATGCACATCCCCACATCTTATCGTGGCCAAGATGCCACACAGCACCATGCTTTGTGGTGATGATCTGTACTGTCTCTTTGGCTTTCCCATCACAAACTTGATGTTTTCCCTCTGGCCTATCACTGAATCTGAGGTACACTGTCAAAAAAAGAGTTGTGAAGAAGTGTACAAAAGAACCTCTGCAGAAGGGTGTGAGAAACATCAGCTCATGATCTCCTGATACGTCACTTGCTGCCCAGCTAGCAGCCACATGGCACTGACTTGCTCACTCCCTCCCCTCCCAGCAGGAATAAGCAGAAAATTAAGAGGGAAAAAAGTCAGACATGTGTTTGAGACAGGAAGAAAAGATCATTAATGGTAGCAGCACTAACAAGGGAATTAGAGCCTACCAAAGAAGTGATGTGCAGTGCAATCGCTCACCGCTCGCCGACCGACGTCCAGCCAGTTCCCAAGCAGTGGTCCCCAGCAGCCTTCCACCCCAGTTTATATACTGGACTTGATAACCTATGTTGTGGAACATTCCTCTGGCCAGTTTGGGTCAGGTGTCCTGGCTGGGTGCCCTCCTAGCTTCTGGTGCCCCTCCAGCCTGCTCGCTGGCAGGGCCTGAGAAGCTGAGAAAAGTCCTTGAGTGAGCACAAACAGTGCAGAGAAGCAACTGAACATCAGAGAGTTATCAGCCTTGTTCTCACACTCAGCCCCAAACACAGCCCTGCACCAGCTGCCAGCAGGAAAACTTAACCCCCAGCCAGCCAAACCCAGCACAGCTACACATTTGACACTGGCTGAAAGGAGGTTGAAAGACCATAGTGGCCTTTGGGCAGAAACCTGCCCTTGTGTCAAACTGGAGCCATTGCAATTCCAGGTCTGTGCTGGCTGCGAGCAAGGAGCAACAGGCACAGACACCCAGGACACCGCCTCACATAGATCACAGGTTTGGGCTGGAAGAGACCTGAAAAGGTCATCTTGTCCAACCTTCCTGAGGTCAGCAGGGACATCTGCAACTAGAGCAGGTTGTTCAGAGCCCCAAATAACCCCACCTGTAATGGTTCCAGGCATGGGGCATCTCCCATCTCTCTGGGTAACCTGGGCAAAGGTCTCACCTCCCTCAGTGGAAATTTTCTTTCTCCCTAGTCTCAATCTCCCTCTTGCAGTTTCAAACCATCACCCCTTCTCCTGTCACAACAGCCTCTGATGGAAGTCTGTCTCCAGCTTCCTTTAAGCACTGAAAAGCCACCAGAAGGTCTCCCTGGAGCCTTCCCTTCTCCAGGCTGAACAGAATCACAGAATCAACCAGGTTGGAAAAGACCTCCAAGATCATAGAGTCCAACCTATCACCTAACAATTAACTAAATTACCTAACTTCTAATTAACTAAATTAACTTCTAATTAACTTCTATCACCTAACTTCTAATTAGCTAAACCATGGCCCCAGGTGCCTCATGCAGCCTCCTTTTAAGCACCTCCAGGGATGGGGACTCCATCTCCCCAGGCAGCCCATTCCAATGCCAACCACTCTTGCTGTGAATAACCCCAACACTCTCAGCCTGGCCTAACAGCTTCCAGCTCTCAAATTATTTCCATGGGCTCCTCTGGTCCCACTCTAACAAGTTCACATCTCTGCTGTGCTGAGGCATCCAGAGTTAGACAAGGGCTGGACATGGATGAGTTTTCTGGGGCCCCCAGTTCAAGAGGGACATAGAACTGCTTGAGAGTGTCCAGCACAGAGCCACGAAGATGATGAAGGGAATGGAGCAGCTCTGTTAGGAGGAGAACCTGAGGGAGCTGGGGCTGTATTGCTTGAAGAAGAGGAGACTGAGAGGTGACCTCAGCAATGGTTCTAAAGATGTGCAGGTGAGTGCCAGGAGGCTGGAGCCAGGCTCTGCTGGGTGATGCCCAGGGGCAGCACAAGGGGCAGTGGTGGAAGCTGAGGCATAGGAAGTTTCATTTAAACATGAGGAGGATTTTTTTTTCCTTGTGAGGGTGACTGAGCCCTGGAACAGGCTGCCCAGGGGGGTTGTGGAGTCTCCCTCTCTGGAGATACACAAATCCTGCCTGGATATGTTCCTGTGTGATCTGTTGTAGGTGATGCTGCTCTGGCAGGGGGGTTGGACTGGCTAAGCTTTGGAGGTCCCTTCCAGCCCCTGACATTGTGTGATTCTATGATTCTTGGGTCCACCATGAGACACAAGAAAAAGTCCCCCCCAACTGAAGCTATTTATTTTCTCTTCTCTAGACAGAAAGCAAACACACAGCCATGGCCATCGGCTGCATCAAACCCATCTGCAGGAGGAACTGCTGCTCTATCTATATTGCTCACCCTCCCCTCACTGCTTGCAGGATAGACCCTTCACCACAAGATGGTCTCTCCCCGGGCCCATGCAGTGTAGGGCCAAGCTTAAATCATCCTCTGCAGGAAAACATTGAGCAATCCAGTCTCTTTGGCCTCAGCAAGAAAACCACAGGGCCATGATTGATGGAGCCGGCTCCGCTTTCAAGCAGCGAGGCGAGGCAGGCAGCCCCCAGAGCCAGCAGCAGAGCCCAGGGTGAGCACGTACAGCTGGCTGCAGAGACAGGGGTTAACAATCTTATCTAGGGGCACCAGAAGAAATTCCAAGTAAAACCCACAGCACGCAGATTTCCTGCTTTCTAACCCAGTGCCCTATTTATACCTCTCTTTCTTCACAATGCCAGCGACAGCTTTTTCCTCACTTACAGGCATGTTTCCTGCTTGCTTTTTTCCTCCCTCCCCTCCTCTTGAGTTGTGACTTTCATTTGTCACTCATTTCCATACCCTCAGAAATACAGTTTCAATGGAGGGTGTTAAATGTACTGATGAATTCAGTGTGAATCTTGAGATTGTTGGCAGGGAGAACGGGGCCAATTTCCCCTCTGTTGGCAACGGCAGAGTTCAAACCCCTTTAGCGGAACGCAGCGAGGTTTATCTCGGTGATAAGGCAGCACCTTGCTGCTAGTGAGACAAATAACAGAGGCCATTTCCAAAACACCCAGTCCCCACTACCATGGGAAATAGGCTCATCTGTGCACAGTGACCTTCACAGCCTCCATTCCTTATCACAGGGTACAGCAAGTAGCTCCGACCAGGCACGGGTACGGCCCCAGCGCAGCACCCAAACAGCCCTCGGTGTTAACTTTCCCATCCTTCTGTCTGATGAGGCTGCACCTGGATTATCAAAGCATTGCCCTGTATGTCACTTGGATGTTGACCAAGGGTATGGCCTGGCCCTCCTGGACACCACTCCTCCTGTTTTACTAGTTAAAAGAGAGAATGGAGATAGAGGAGAAAGAGAGTAAACCAAGTCCCACCTTCCCCCTGCCAGAGGGAGCATGAGCATCCTCAAGCACACTGTCTCAATGAGCTGCACTGAGTAATTAGGACACATGGGGGGACTAAAAGTATTAAGTAGTTAGGACACATAGGGGGGACTAAAAATAAAGAAAGACCCAAGCCCAGATTTGCTGCAACGTTTCCACTTTGTTGAAGTTAGAACCAAGACACAAGTTGGCTATTTTGGAAGCAGCTGTGGTTGTAACTGAACAAACCAGTACGGACAGGAAGCAAGTGGGGGAAAAGAAAGCCCATAAAAGTCATCACAGCTCATGTTAGAGTGTGAGGGTCAGGCAAGAAAAGAGAAAAGAGGGATGGGAAGTGCCTTGCAGGAGTCTGGTGGGTGCTGCCAGGGTGAGGCAGGACAGCAGAGCACAGGGAGCCAGCTTCAACTACAGATGGAGTCAAGGAAAAGCAGGTTTAGATTGACTACCAGGGACAGCATCCAGCTAGGAAGCTCCATCAGAACACAGCCTGCCTTCCCCACAGGGGAAGTGGGGAGGGAGAAACCAGTGATCCAGGCACTTTGAAAGTGATTAAGTGCCAGTAGCATCCTTTGGATGCTCTCTGCAGCAGCCTAATCCAGGCTGAGGAGTCTGAGAGGACTGTGCCATCTTCCTCCACCATGCCAGATGCAACTTGTGTAGAATTACCTATGGACAGCAAGACCCCAACAACAAAAAGCCACCAGCATGAGCCTCCTGTGAGCACAAGAGGTACCATGGGCTGAAAGGTCCTTCCAACTCAGCAAGCCCAGGGAAAAGAGCAGACACCTTATAGTAGAATCATAGACTCAGCCAGGTTGGAAGAGAGCTCCAAGATCAGCCAGTCCAACCTAGCACCCAGCCCTGCCCAAGCAACCAGACCATGGCACTAAGTGCCCCAGCCAGGCTTGGCTTCAACACCTCCAGGCACAGCCACTCCACCATCTCCCTGGGCAGCCCCTTCCAATGCCAATCACTCTCTCTGACAACAACTTCCTCCTGACATCCAGCCTAGACCTGCCCTGGCACAGCTTGAGACTGTGTCCCCTTCTTCTGTTGCTGCTTGCCTGGCAGCAGACCCCAACCCCATCTGGCTACAGCCTCCCTTCAGGAAGTAGAGCTGCTTCCAGGGATAGGACCGGACAATAAAGCCTTCACCTGACCCCAGCAGAGCTGCTTCCAGGGACAGGACCAGGCAATAAAGCCTTCACCTGACCCCAGCAGAGCTGCTTCCAGCTCCTGCTCTCCTCCAGAGCCGCACACAGCTCCATGCCCCACATCAAATATTTGTGCATCCTACATAATTTAGAATCCTATTAACTAACTTGACTCCCCTATTTTTCACAGCAGCAAATTCCATGAATTTTGCATTGAAGGGAAAAAAAAAAAAGCAGCAATCATAGCAGCTGCTAATTTCTCTGCTCTGCTCCCAGCAGCCTTTCACTTCCCCATAATGATTTTAAAACATTATCCTGCTGTTTCCCCCTCTCTCTCTTTTTTCCTTTCCCTTTTTCTATGCCTAGCATTGAAGAGCTCTGCAAACTATTTGAATAGCAGTGCTCTGAGAGGGAGGGGGGAGGGAAATATTCCTATAAAGGAGGGAGGGGGGGAATTAAATTCAATCATCACTGTACCCTCTGTGAATGTCTTGGGAACATGAAAAGGTGCTTTCTGAAGGATGTTAAGCCCTCAAAAGATTAGACTGCAACGTGCAATTAAATGTGTTCCACAAACCCTTTGTCAAGAGGAACCCCCCCACCAAAAAAAACCCCACAACCCTACCCCCTCCCCCGCCCCTCACTTCGCCCTGAACTTCAAATCCTCCCGCTGGGAGCTCGTGCAAGTGGTTTACTTTAAACCTGCACTTTAGCTATTCCACACCTTTCACTTCCCTAATTCTTCAGCATATGCTGAGGCTGGCAGAGTTAATAGTAACTGACTAATTTTAAACCCTGTGATTACTGGAGCTGATTTATATAGGAGCTGAGCTTCACAATGCCGCGAATCAGGCGCGGTAATTGCCAAGTTCAATTTTAGCTCTGTCATCCTGAAGCGTTGGGGGGG
This sequence comes from Tricholaema leucomelas, assembly GCA_013400475.1. Lineage (NCBI taxonomy): Eukaryota > Metazoa > Chordata > Aves > Piciformes > Lybiidae > Tricholaema lacrymosa > Tricholaema leucomelas. Next base: position 24,573 of record WAAF01016656.1, on the reverse strand, counting down.
GGGGGGAAGGAGTGTTTTATGCCTCAGCTGCTGCCTCCTCCATGCTAGAGAGGTAAGTTGATAATGCAAGAGGTTTGGCTGTTAAATATCATAATATTATGATACCCTGTGTCAGGTTCTCGCAAGCTTTGTGAGCTGTGCATCATCTATTAACTAAATACTTTATTAAAGGCATGCTTGGAACAGGTTTCCAGGCTAATTTAGATCAGAACATTGAATACTGGAGGGGTGGGGGCGTTGGGGGGGAATAATGGTTGAATTCACCACTGCATCCAGTTCTGGAGCCCCTATTACAAGAAGGATGTGGAGATGCTGGAGCGTGCCCAGAGCAGGGCCAGGAGGATGCTCAGAGGGCTGCAGCTGCTCTGCTGTGAGCACAGACTGAAAGAGTTGAGGCTGTTCAGGCTGGAGAAGAGGAGGCTCCCAGGTGACCTTCTTGTGGCATTTCATTATCTGAAGGGGGCCTACACAAATGCTGGGGAGGGACTTTTTAGGCTCTCAGGGAGTACCAGGAGTGGGAGGAATGGAGCAGAGCTGGAGATGGGTAGGTTCAGGCTGGACATGAGGAGGAAGTTGTTCATCATGAGAGTGGTGAGAGCCTGGAATGGGTTGCCCAGGGAGGTGGTTGAGGCCCTATCCTTGGAGGTGTTTAAGGCCAGGCTAGATGAGGCTGTGGGCAGCCTCATCTAGAGTAGGGTGCCCCTGCCCATGGCAGGGGAGTTAGAACTTAGAACTAGCTGATCCTTGTGATCCCTTCCAACCCCGAGGAGAGGCTGAGGGAGCTGAGGCTGTGCTGCTTGGAGAGCAGGAAACTGAGAGGTGACCTCAGCAATGGTTCTAAAGATGTGCAGGTGAGTGCCAGGAGGCTGGAGCCAGGCTCTGCTCGGTGATGCCCAGGGACAGCACAAGGGGCAGTGGGTAGAAGCTGAGGCAGAGGAAGTTCCATGGAAACATGAGGAGGAATTTTTTCCCTGTGAGAGTGCCAGAGCCCTGGAACAGGCTGTCCAGGGGGGTTGTGAAGTCTCCATCTCTGGAGATATTCAAGACCTGTCTGGATGTGTTCCTGTGTGATCTGCTAATGGTGATCCTGCTCTGGCAGAGGGGTTGGACTGACTGAGCTTTGGAGGTCCCTTCCAGCCCCTGACATTGTGTGATTCTGGAGCTGAAGATGAACTTCAACCTCACTCCCTCACTTGTATCACACTTGCACTGTGTTTGCATAACAATTGCCCAGGGTGCAAATCCTCCCTCACAGCACAGAAGCCACCAGAGCCCAGTAGCCAACTCGACTTGCAAGAACCAGGATTCCCCTCCCCAGCAGCAGCCCAGGGAGGCTCAGACTTGTGTTGGATACTGACCCCTCTCAGCTCACAGGGCAGGACCTTGCTCTAGTTCAGAGTACCACATACCCTGTTCTCTCTCCCTTGCACACACACACTCTTTGCCCATCTTTGCTATTGTTTATAGAGGCCACCATAGAACCATAAAATGGCTTGGGTTGGAAGGAACCTTCAAGATCATCTAGTTCCAAACCCCCGACATGTGCAGGGACACCTTCCACTAGACCAGGCTGCTCAAAGCCCCATTCAACCCGGCCTTGATCACTTCCAGGCTTGAAGCCTCCACCACTGCTCTGGGTAACCCATTCCATCTTCCTGGGGAAAAAACTTCTTCCTTTAATCCAAATCCAGCTCCCTCCAGTGTAAAGTCATCACCAATTGTCTTGTCACAACAAGCCCTGATCAAAAGTCTAACCTCAGCTTTCTGGTCAGCCCCTTTAAGCACTGAAGGGCCACCAGAAGGTCTCTCTGCAGCCTTCTCTTCTCCAGGCTCAACAAGCCCAACTCTCCCAGCCTGACCTCACAGCAGAGGGCTTCCATCCCTCCTGTCACAGTTGTGACCTCCTCTGGACACAGTCTAACAGGTTCCTGTCTATGCTGTGCTGAGGACTCCAGAAATGGCCTCAGCACTGCAGAAAAAGCACTGCTACATCCAGCCTTCATCCCGGGGGAGGCTGCAGAGGAGGAGCTCCAGAGCTCAGGAGCAGCACATCACACACAACCCTTTCCAGGGAACAGCTCCTGTCCACAGCCAGGAGGCTTTCACAATTCAGATCTAACAAACTAATGGCAACCTTGAGCTTAAAATACAAACATTGACACCTTTGCACAAAGAGATCTCAACTCCTTCCTACTGCATTTAGCTGCTTTTCAGAAGTGTCACTTTTGGTTTTGCACTGAAAACAAAACCAACCAACCACCCAAACAAGTGCTCCTTACTGTCTGTGAAAGCCAAAGAGGCAAGCAGGTGGCCTGGACTGCACCAGCCTCCTGCCACACCATTATGTGACCAAAGTGAACGTTTACACAGGCCTGGAGACAGCAGAGCTACCACATGCTGTTATCCTAACATTTGCTATACTGCATCATTGGGTACTGTTTGAAAAGCAGGCTTTGAAAGGGGACTCAGCTCCCTTCCTCCCTGGGCATCTGCAGCCCTGGTGAGATGGCTCATGGAAGTGGCTTAGGCTGGGGTGCACTGAAGTCTTGGCATGCAGATGGGCTGCTGTTGGGAGAACCACCTCACACCCCCAGGAGCTGACACACACAGCAGTGAGCACCTTCCTACTACATCCCATCATGTGCTGTCAGACCTGTAGAGCCATAGAATCACAGAGCAGCTTGGGTAGGACTGCAAAGTCATGGACTCACAGAACCATCTCATAGTTAGGAGTGGAAGGATCCCTAAATCATAGAATCAAGCAGGTTGGAAGAGAGCTCCAAGCTCAGCCAGCCCAACCTAGCACCCAGCCCTGGCCAAGCAACCAGACCATGGCACTAAGTGCCCCAGCCAGGCTTTGCTTTGACACCTCCAGGGATGGCAACTCCACCACCTCCCTGGGCAGCCCATTCCAATGGCACAGAATCACAGAAGGATGCAGGTTGGCAAAGCCTCTCAGGATCACCAAGTCCAACCTAGAGTCCTACTCTACAAGCTTCACCTTAAACCACAGCCCCAAGCACCACATCCAAACCACCCTTAAACACAGCTAGGCTGGGTGACTCCACCACCTCCCTGGGCAGCCTGTTCCAGTGCCTGACCACCTGCTCAGGAGAGAACTTCCTCTCAACACCCAACCTAAACCTCCCCTAGTGCAACTTGAGGCCATTTCCTCTTGTCCTATCATTAGTAACTGGGGAGAAGAGACCAGCTCCAGCCTCACTACAACCTCCTTTTAGGTAGTTGTAGAGGGCAATAAGGTCCCCTCTCAGCCTCTTCTGCTCCAGACTAAACACCCCCAGCTCCCTCAGCCGCTCCTCATAGCTCCTGTTTGCCAGAGTTCTGCCCAGCTTCATTGCCCTTCTCTGCCACTCCTTCAGCACTTCAATGTCCCTCCTGTACTGTGGTGACCCAAACTGGACAAAGCACTCAAGGTGTGGTCTCAGGAGTGCTGAGTACAGGGGCATGAGCACCTCCCTGCTCCTGCTGGTCACACCAGTGCTGGTACAGGCCAGGATGCTGTTGGCCTTCTTGGTCACCTGGGCACACTGTTGGCTTATGTTCAGCCAGCTGGCCACCAACACCCCCAAGTCCTTTTCTGCCAGGTAGCTCTCCAGCCTGTAGGGCTGCTGGGGGTTGTTGGGGCCAAAGTGCATGACCCAGCACTTGGCCTTGTTAAACCTCATGCAATTTGTCTCAGCTCATTACTCCAGCCTGTCCAAATCCCTCTGCAGGGCATTCCTACCCTCCAGCAGGAAGGTGTGTTCAGATGACAGAAGACATTTCAACCAAAATCCCTGTCAACACATGAAGACATTCAATGCATTTAAATCTTTCTTGGCTCACTCATAGAATCACAGAATCAGGGTTGGAAGGGACCACAAGGAGCAGCCAGTTCCAACCCTCCTGCCATGCCCAGGGACACCCTACCCTAGAGCAGGCTGCCCACAGCCTCAGCCAGCCTNCCCCGCCCCCCCCGGAGTCCTGCCACTCCCTAACATCCTGAAATGTCCCTCCTCAGCTTTTTTGTAGCCCCCTTCAGATCCTGGAAGGCCACAAGAAGGTCACCTGGGAGCCTCCTCCAGCCTGCACAGCCTCAACTCTTTCAGTCTGTGCTCACAGCAGAGCTGCTGCAGCCCTCTCAGCATCCTCCTGGCCCTGCTCTGGACACTCTCCAGCACTGGTTAGAGCTGCTGCCCTCCCTTCTACTGCCCAACATCTTTCACTTTCAGCTGGAAATACTCTAACCAATTTGCCGGGGTGAGGGGAGCAAAGGGAGGAGGGAAGGGAAGGAGCAAGAAGAATTACATTAAGAACCAGCCCCTGGAGAGCTGTCTGTGATGCACATCCCCACATCGAGCTGTCAGCTCCCAGCACTCAGCCCCACCAGGGGTTTATTTGCTCCAGAGGAGAAATTAATTTTGCACTCAACTAATGTAAGCCCAAAGTGCTTTCAAACAATATTCCTCTAGCAGAGACATAACAAACAACCTTTGTTCTTCTCTTTTGAGTTAAACTAAGACAACACAAAGGTAACTTTATTCTAAACAAGCCACTTGCAGCACCAAAAAAAAATAAAAAGGAGGATACCAAATATTCCACAGCATCATGAGGTGAATTTCACTTTGGTTAATTCACCAAGCTGGCAAACACCAGCTTGTGCTCCAATGTGGTGAAAGCACTGGTTGGACTGGATGATCTTGGAGGTCTCTTCCAACCTGGTTGATTCTATGATTCTAATCACAGAGACATGGACAATAAAGCCTCCACCTGACCTCAGCAGAGCTGATTCCAGGGACAGGATCAGGCAATAAAGCCTCCACCTAGCCCCAGCAGAGCTGCTTCCAGGGACAGGACTGGACCAGCAACAGAACAAGGGGACATAGTTTCAAATCGTGCCAGGGGAGGTCTAGGCTGGATGGTAGGAAGTTGTTGGCAGAGAGAGTGATTGGCATTGGAATGGGCTGCCCAGGGAGGTGGTGGAGTGGCTGTGCCTGGAGGTGTTGAAGCAAAGCCTAGATGGGGCACTTAGTGCCATGGTTGGTGCCATGGCTAGGGCTGGGTGCTAGGTTGGACTCGATGATCTTGGAGATCTCTTCCAACCTGGTTGATTCTATGACCCACCAATGCTGCTGCAAAGGCACCAGCACAAGCACAGCCCCCAGTGCCAAAACCCAAGCTTTGCTGTGCAGGTACAAGCAGTTTGCTCTCCAAGCAGCTTTGATCCCAGCCTGACTTACAGAGTGTTGTCGAGCCTCCCACTAAAACTCCCAGTGATGACAGCGATATTGGCTCAGATGGCTAAGGGTGGCATGGCTGGTGGCACTCTGAGCCAAGGGCACCCTGGCACAACGTGCCTGATGGCACAGCGGAGTCGGTGACTGGCATCGGGCGCGTCGGGAGCGTTAGCCTGCGATTCGAGGTTTACATAACACCACCCAGCGCTCTTGGCAGCAACAATTGGTATTAGCGAGGCAAGCCAAGCATCAGGAGCAGCCAGCAGAGCAAGGAGACACCTCCCGCGGCAGCCCCCGGGCTAGCAGGGAAATAAACAGCTAACGCAACAGAAGCACCACTTGGGCAGCAGGGAGGGAGAGAAGGAAGCGAATCCCACATCGCAGCCGAGATGAGCAGGGGACTCGGCTTTCCCTCTCCAGCTCCTTCCCACCCTGTCTCGGACTAAGCTTTCTGCTTTGCTAACACACCAGCCACGGCACCTCTTATCCCAGTCAAGGCAACACCATAGGGAAGCTCCACGAGGGGAAGCGAATCCCACATCACAGCCAAGATGAGCAGCGGATTCAGCTTTACTTCTCCAGCTCCTTCCCACTCTGCCTCGGACTAAGCTTTCTGCTTTGCTGACACACTCCAGCCATGGCACCTCTTATCCCAGCCAAGGCAACACCATAGGGAAGCTCCACGAGGGGAAGCGAATCCCACATCACAGCCAAGATGAGCAGTGGATTCAGCTTTCCTTCTCCAGCTCCTTCCCACCCTGTCTCAGACTAAGCTTTCTGTTTTACTAACACACTCCAGCCACTGCAGCTCTTATCCCAGGCAAGGCAACACCATCTGGGAACAGGAGGCTGAGGGGTGACCTTCTGGCACTCCACAGCTGCCTTGAAAGGAGGATGGAGAGAGGTGAGGGTCAGCCTCTTAACCAAGTAACAAGTGATAGGACAGGAGGAGATGGCCTCAAGTTGTGCCAAGGGAAGTTTAGAATGGATATTAGGAAGAATTTCTTCACTGAAAAGGGTTCTCAAGGACTGGAATGGGCTGCCTGGAGAGGTAGTGGAGTCCCTAGCCCTGGAGGTATTTAAGAGTTGTGCAGATGTGGCACTTGAAGATGTGGTTTAGCCAAAGACTTGTCAGTCCTTGATTCAACTTGATGAAGGTCTTTCCCAATTCTGTGATGCCCCAATCCCAATTCTGTGATTCCAATTCTGTCTCAGCCAGGGCTCCAAGCTGTGAGGTCTGAGCAGTTCCTGCTGAGCTGCCTCCAGCCCCTAATTGCAGAGCTGAGTGATGCCTAAGCAGGGACCCAAAGGCACTGATGGCCTTGGCTAAACAAGCCCCATGAAGCTGGGCAAAGCTCCAACAGCTACAAGCCACACACTCAGAAACTCCTCTTCAGACTTCACCTTCTAACTTCTAAATCTGTTCAGCCTGGGAGTTGCTGAGTTGCTAGCACTGCAGGTGATGTTCACCCCCAAACAAATACAGCTGAAGACCCTTGTATCTCTCCAGTGGCTTCAGCTGTGGTCAAAGGGATGAGGACATCAGTTTCAGGAGGCCCAGCTAGCCCCTGTCCTGCTGTGTGTGCCCTCACTGACACCTGGAGTAGCATTGGTGTGCACAGGCACGCACGGAGTGCAGGACAGCAACCACCAGCCCCATTTCAGGGCATCTGATCTCTCAGCTCTCTGGCTGGGTGACCTAGTGATGGGAAGAGACAGAGCAGCTCTTCAGAAACCTCTGGATCCCACAGCTTTCTTGCTACAACTGCACTAAGCAAGGAGGTAGCTCACTCCTAAGATCCTTTTACTGCCAAGCAAGGATCCCTTCCAAGCTGGCACCATTCCCATGCTCATGGCACAATGACAGTGACACAAGCTCAAGCCCCAGATGCAGCAGCATGCTCCTCCTACCTCTACAACAGCTCAGATTTCTAACTCTGGGGGCAAATGAGTAGCCCCAGCTGAGCAGAACACCAGCAGACAAAGCCACAAGACATGAGGACGTTGAAACCCACATTCCCCATACAAAAAGCTTTAAGCAGTGCTTTCCTGCAAATGGGAACTGCTCCTATGGCTTCACACACAGCTCACAGAGGACAGTTCTGGACAGAAGGATTTAAAATGAATCAAACTCAGTCCAAATCAGAAACAAGTTTCCACTCTGAGCTTGGATTTTCACATTACATGAGCATTCTGCTTTGACAATGACTACTGCATCTTTCCATTTGGATTGGGCTTCTATTCCCTGAAATACCAAGCAGAAGAGAAGGCTCCAGGGAGACCTTTTGGTAGCCTTTCAGTGCTTAAAGAGGCCAATCAGAAAGCTGGGGACAGAGTTTTTGAGCAGGGCCTGGTGTAACAGGACAAGGGGTGACGGTTGGAAACTAAAAGAGGGAGATTCAGATTGGAAAGAAGGAAGAAATTTCTGACACTGAGTGTGGTGAGACCCTGGAACAGGCTGCCCAGAGAGGTGGTAGATGCCCCATCCCTGGAATCATTCCAGATGAGGTTGTCTGGGTCTCTGAGCAACCTGCTCTAGTGGCAAATGTCCCTGCTAACTGCAGGGGTGTTGGACTGGATGATCTTGAAAGGTTCCCTTCTAACCCAAACTATTCTATGATTCCAGGACAGTCAGTACCCTTCCTCTGCTCTGGAAATGGAGCACTTGCTCTGTTGCACTGATTTAGTGTCCAGCACCTCACAGTCAGGTACCCAGACCTTCAACATTATCATATCATATCATAGTATCATCAGGGTTGGAAGAGACCTCACAGATCATCAAGTCCAACCCTTCACCACAGAGCTCAAGGCTAGACCATGGCACCAAGTGCCACGTCCAATCCTGCCTTGAACACCCCCAGGGACGGCGACTCCACCACCTCCCTGGGCAGCCCATTCCAGTAGCCAATGACTCTCTCAGTGAAGAACTTTCTCCTCACCTCAAGCCTAAATTTCCCCTGGCGCAGCTTGAGGCTGTGTCCTCTTGTTCTGGTGCTGGCCACCTGAGAGAAGAGAGCAACCTCCCCCTGGCTACAACCACCCCTCAGGTAGTTGTAGACAGCAATAAGGTCTGCCCTGAGCCTCCTCTTCTCCAGGATAAACAACCCCAGCTCCCTCAGCCTCTCCTCGTAGGGCTTGTGCTCAAGCCCAATGTGAAAACAGGATTGCAGCTGGACACAGCAGAAACATTCTAAGAGACTTGGTGTGCCTCCAGCAGAGCCTGCAGTTGCAGAGCAGGGAAGTCCCACGCGTGGGGTGGCATCCTGCTGCCGTGGGAGGAGGCACGGGAAGGCGCAAGAGTGCGAGAAGCAGATGATAATTTTGAAGCTGCCCTTGTTTCCAGCTCTCTGCTAATTTCCTCACAAACTTGCACACTGTGACCTTTTCAGCCAGAAAAAAAACCCATCTCTGTACATATATATATAAATGAAACCCTGCACTCCAACAGGAATAGAAATATAGGCAAGGGAAAGGATGTCGGAGCCAGCTCTGGAGCCTGCAATCTGGAGCCCTGCTCCTACAGGATGTGTTTCTAAAGCTCAGGCAATACTGTGCCTTTCCCCCCCACCCCCCAAGGAATGAGGCATTTCACATTTTATTAATTCTAACTAAAGCCTTTTTTATTACAAACTTCCTATGTAGCATTTCACTGCTGCCATCATGACAGAGAGACTCTCAGGGTCTCATAGCCAGTGTGTGCTGTACAGAGATGTTTTCTCCCCTCTCCTGCTGTCTCAATCCCAGAAGGAGCTGTTGAAATGATTTTAAATACACTTCCAGAGGCTCCTTTCTAACCTTACCTATTTTATGATTTGAAATATCTACTTCATTTGCCCTCTCACAAATATCTGGCACCCTACTTCCACAGGTGACCCAGGTTATTCTCACCAGGGTTTGGCCTCCACACCAACCACCTTCCTTACAGGGCTGCAAGTTTATGAAGCTAAAATGGCCATTTCAGTGCTATTTTCTCTCTTCTCAAAGCCCAACTCTGAGATGGAACATTTGATTTAATAGAGCTTTCATAAAACCTATGCTCTAGGCTGACTGAAATCAAAGAGTTAAATACTCCGTGTGAATTGCTTGGCACAGCCAGGACAGAAATACCTGCCCTGCAAACAGCCACCCACAATTAATTTGCCACCTTAACACAGAAATGCAGCTTGTCAATTAATTAAAGAGCACACTCTGCTTGTCTTCAGCTCTGCTTGTGACCTGCAGTCCTTCCTTCTGGGCAGATGCTTTTGCTTAATCATAAAGTTGATGTTGGAAGAGACCTTTAAAGGTTGTTGAGTCCAACTCACCTGCAGTCAGCAGGGACCATCTACAACTACAGCAGCCTGCTCAGAGCCCCAGACAACCTCACCCAGAATGGATGCTGGCATGGGACTTCTACCACCTCTCTGGCCAACCTGTTTCAGGGTCTCATCACCCTCAGTGTCATGGGATCACAGCTCACAGGATGTTAGGGGTTGGAAGGGACCCAAGGAGATCATCCAGTCCAACCCCCTGCCACAGCAGGACAATCCTATCTAACACAGATCACAGAGGAACACATCCAGGCAGGACTTGAAAGGCTCCAGAGAAGGAGACCCCACGACCTCTCTGGGCAGCCTGTTGCAGTGTTTTATGACCCTCACAGTCAAGAAGTTCCCCCTTGTGTGGAGGTGAAACCTCTTTTGCTCCAACTTACACCCATTGCTCCTTGTCCTATCCCAGGAGCAGTGATCAAAGCCTGCCTCCCCACTCCTGGCAGCCTTCAGATACTTATAAACATTTATCAAATTCCCTCTCAGTCTTCTCTTTTCCAGACTAAGCAGCCCCAGGTCCCTCAGCCTCACCTCATAAGGAAGCCTTCCAGCCCCCTCATCATCCTCACAGCCCTCCACTGGACCCTCTCCAGCAGATCCCTGTCCCTCCTCAATTGGGGAGCCCAAAACTGAACACAGTATTCAAGATGAGGTCTCAGCAGGGCAGAGTGTCAAATGTTCCTCTCTTCTCTCCCATTCAGTTCTCCCTCTTTTAGACAGGGTCTTACCACCCTCATTGGGAGAACATTCTTCCTTCTCTCTAGTCTGGAGCTCCCTCTTTCAATTTCAAACCATCACCCCTTGTCTTGTCACCGCCGGCCTTGCTCAGAAGTATGTCCTCATCTTTCTGGCCACCTGCCTTTATGCACTGGAGAGCCACCAGAAGGTCTCCTCTGAGCCTTCTGTTCTTCAGACTAAACGAGGAGAAAAAGGGAGGGGAAAAAAAGTTAAATAGTAAAACTACCACCTAATGAAAACAGGACTCTGTTTTCCCCAGCATCTAATAAACACTGTTCCCAGCCTTAACAGATTTAGCAGGTTGAAAACCACCAAGTCACCAATATCCACCTAGGCTACAGTAGCCCACACCAGTGCAGATTCCTAAATATCCACAGCACAAAGCTGGCCTGGCCTCACTGTCTGGCTGCAAGGTTAGATCCACAGGTCTGGCTGGAAGATTTCTCTTCAAGGGCTATTTGATCTTCAATCAACAATGCTTATCAGCAGTGAAGTCTGCCAGCCAGCCCCACAAGGTTGATATTTTCAACAGCACATTCTCCTTCTCCTTTGAATGCTCTTCAGAGACAAGATAACCCATCAGGGGGAAAGATGCCTCCCTGGGTTTGACACAGAGCAAGAGAGCAGAATCCTATCAGGGAACACATATTTCCCAGTGCTACAACAAGCAACCAGCATCTGTGGTTCATGTTTCTTCCCCCCCCCCACCAAGTATTTCTGTATGTTCTTCAGATGACATCCAAAAGCTCTTTTTGTGCCCACTGCATAAGCTAGGACAAAGCAAGATCCTTCAGTCCCACCAAGATCCTTCAGTCCAGTGTTTCCATACAGACCCCTCTCTAAAGTTGTCATAAATCTCATGTCCATGCTGTCAAAGTTTCTTTCCTCTTCACTAAGGACTCCAGGGCACGCTGCCCCTCTTCTGGCACAAGGACTAGGAATCCAGCTCCCTACAAACACACTGCTTTTACCTGTGGCAAACACACTGTGCTGAGATGGCTCACAACATAAAATCCACTGTTCAAAGGGAAAACACTGAATAGGTCTAAACTCTTCTTTTGTGACAGAAAGAGAGAGAAAAATAACCAAACACCTTTATTTTAGGGTTCAGTAACTGCAAGCAATGAAACAAAACACCTTTTAATTCAGAGCTAGCAAGCAGCATCAGCCAGGGAGACTCAAAGCCCATGGACTGCAGGTGCAGCAGCACCGGACTAGGAGAAGCCAATCTCCAGCAGCCCACTTTGTCCTCCCCATGTCCATGGGACCCTGGCAGCACCTTCCTCGTGGTGTAAAGCAAAGATGATAGTGGAAGTGGAATGAAACAGCTCATCACTGACCCAGCTTTTGGGGCAGCAAGCAGCTCAGCCTGCATGCTGCTAGCAACAGCCAAGTTTAGCCAACTGCTGCGGGACCAGCACCAGCTGAAGCCAAGATCTTCATTACCAGCACCCACTCCATCTCCTGCCCTACACAAGGTCAATCTTCACATTCAAATTGTTTCAACTGAGGGTTTTCAAATGGAGTAACAACTTCCAGTGAGCTATACATCTCTACCACCTTCCCAGAGGGAGCCAAGAGAGATCCCAGGAATAAACCACTGGGCAAAACTGGGCCAGAAAGTGAATCAGTGAAAAGTGAATCAGCAGAAATTAAAACTCTTTCATAGGTATAAATGTGGAGGATCCAAACCCTTTTCTGGGTGTCCTGGGCTCTACTTGTACCTCTCCAGAGTCCCAAATCTCCTACAGTGGATGCTCACAGCTTGGCATGGATCAAATTATATGTAAAAATGCCTTCTAAATGCCAGGGCCACCCTGACATGCCCTGGTGCTTCTGCAGACAGAGACCTAGGCCACTTCACACGGAGGATAAATAGCAGAGCCACAACACAGCCCTTATCTCCCTGCCCTCACCGCAGACTCCACCCTGCAAGCTGAAGGAGATGAAGAGGATGAGTTTTCTCTGAAGGTGAGAGGAGAGGAGGAGCGCAGCGTGCAGCAGACAGCCAGGAGAAAGGGGCTGGAGCCTCCCTGATGAGTCCAGAGAGGAATGGAAACTCTGAGTCATTCGTAGGTTTGATGGGAAGAAAAGTCTGCTAACGTGATCCAGCTAATCCAATAAAAAGCCAGCTCCTTGATGCTGCTGAGGTGCAACAGGATCCAGGGGGCATAGGGCAAAATACAGCCTAGGTGACCAAAAGCATGTTACCAGAAGTGAAGGTGGCATGTGCCAGCATGCCTAGAGCTTGCTCCTCCATCTCCCTGAGCACTGCAGTGCCAGGGCTGCCAAGGTTGCAGCAGGAGCTGCCCCAGCCCTTCTTGACAGGGCTGAGAGCTTCAGGCTACAAGGAAGTGAGGATAAATATCACGATAGGAGGGGCTCAGGGCAGAACTGCAACAAGTTTTACTACCCACCCCAGAACAAGTCCCCTAAGTGTCATGCCCCTTTGCCAGCTTCTGCCAAGCAATGAGATTCTTAGAAACACAGAAAGAGAAATAAAAGCACTGTGAGAGCAAGAGCCTGGGTCCTTAAACCACTATCACAAAATGACAATAGCTACATGTGATGGTTTGGGTGTTACCTGCTCCCCCCCC